>CM045883.1:91427213-91591937 GCA_025169545.1 Anguilla japonica
ACTGCAAAGGAACGCCAATTTGAATATGGGGCGCAATCGAAGCTTTCTAAAATGTCAATTACATAATCAGTCTTTGCTGGAAGTTTCCAGGCTGTTGGTAAAGAAGACCAGCTCAACTTGGTGTAGTAGGGGAAAAATTGAGTTGATCCCACTGGAGATGCTGATATTATGTTTCAGGTTAAAGATAATAAAGAAATAAATCTGGATACTCGGAATTTATTGTTTTGAAAACGCCCTCTGATATGAACAAAGTAAGATGCCCTTAATATTAACACTAATGGCCAAAAAAGATGTATGGGTAACATAAAATGGGGTGCAGAGTTGATGTGAAAAAAACTGGAGTTAGAAAACTCTTTTTTTTAGCCTAGGTGTTAATGGGTAAAGCACTATTTTTGGTAACCGAGTGCCCCCACCAACACCCACGACAGAACGCCCCTGTCAAGTTTTTTAAAAGACACAACACATGACGCCCCTGTCCATCCCCAAGCAATTATGAGGGGGAAGTGGAGCCCCCCCAGCCTGTAACAAGCACTATGAGGGGGAAAAGGGCCAGCCTGTTTCCACAGTGCTTAATGAGGGGGGAGGAGCCCAGCCCCTGTCCACAGCACTATGAAGGGGGAGGAGCCAAGCCTGTCCACAGAACTATGAGGGGGTAGGAGCCCCCAATCCTTGGTCACAGCGCTATGAGGGGGAGGAGCCAGCCTGGTCCACAAACAGCGCTGTGATGAGGGGGACTGGAGCCCCAGCCTGTCCCCCCAAAGTCCAGCACTAATAAGGGGGAAGTAGACAGCCTGTCCACAAAGCACTATGAGGAAAGGGGGGAAGGAGCCCAGCCTGTCACAAGCAGCGCTATGAGGGGGAGGAGCCAGCCCCCCCCTGTCCAAGCACAGCCACTATGAGGGGGAGGAGCCAGCCTGTCCCCCTTGTTCACAGTTGCTATGAGGGGGAGGAGCCCCAGCCTGTCCAGCACTAATGAGGGGGGGAGGAGCCAGCCTGTCACAGCACTATTGAAAGGGGGGGAGGAATCCAGCCCTTGTTCCCACAGCACTATGAAGGGGAGGAGCCCCCCACCTGATCAACAAAGATCGCTAATGAGGGGGAGAGGGTCCAGCCAAGCCACTGTTCCTGGCCCACAAGCACTATGAGGGGCGAGGAGCCCCTGCAGTCCCAACAAGCACTGTGGTGAAAGTGGGGGGAATGGTAGGAGCCAATCTGTCCACAGTCGCTATGAATTTGAATGGGGGATTTAGGTAGCTGGGCAGGTTGTCCTAATCGAAGCTAAGATGAACATCACACATATCATTTCCATGATTGGGCCAAATGTCCGTGCAAGCAAAGTTAATTGATTGTGCGACTACACTGTCAGATGTGTTCTGAGTGATAAATTCACCCTTTGTGATTTTTTGCAGAAAATTCAGAATTCCGTTTTTTTATTAGTTATTACATTTGGAAGTGAGGCTCACAATGATCTCGACAAGAAGTGTTCTCAGCATGCACAAAAAAAATGCCAAAAACTGCTTGCATACCAAGTACTGTCTAATAAGTCCATTGTCTATAAGTCTCATAGTTTAAACCTTGCTAAATCTGCTTCGGCCTGGCCGTTAGAAGTGTTGATCAAAATGAGGCCAAGTTATTCTCTTCAGATGTTAAGATGAAAAAAACACAGCCATCATCCCCATTTTCATAGCGAAACAGCATAGCGGAAAGTTTTTTAGTTACTTACCACGTTATCGTGGCGCGAGCGCGGCCGCACCCACCGACCGCTGCTGCAAATCTAATCCCTAGCAGCGATAATGGCGGGCGCACCACCCAGACTTGCAAGAACTCCTGAAAAGCTGTCGTCGCAGCTATACCCTGCGCACATCACAAAGAGACATCCAGGTGTACAGTGTGCCATTTGGGGTGAAACCAGGTACGTGAAGGCGACTTGAGTTATTTAGACTACAGCAGTGGTAACCAATCCAGTTTCTAGGAGATCTACCGTCCTGTAGGTTTTCACTCCAACCCTAACAAAGCCACACCTCAATTCAACAGGTAGAGCAGGGCTGCCCAACCCCCTGTTCCTGGAGATTCTTACTCCTGCAGGTTTCATTTCAACCTTAATTTTGGCACACCCTGACTCTAATAATTTGCAGCTCAACAAAGATCTCATAGCTGTTGAATGAGGTGCAAGCTTTTTTTGTAAGGGTTGGGTGAAAACCTACAGGATGGTAAATCTCCAGGAATGGGGTTGCTTACCACTGGACTAGAGTAACACTGGTGTTTACAGGATTTATCTGCAAGAAGAGGATACTCAAATCAAATGAATAAATAAATAAATAAATAGATGGTGGAAAATAGACTTCATCTGTGCCTTGAATGTCACTGTATGTAAATTGAATGTCACTGAACTATATACAGAATGTGTGCGTGAACCTGGAAACCTGTGTTATAAAAAAATATGACCCCAAAACACCAATAAATTGATCCTTGCTAATACAAACCTGCACTACGGGCTGCCACTCCAGCACATTCTAGAGAAAATAAAATAAATTAATTTTAAAAAGCTGATAAGAGAAAACTGTTCAGTCATATCTTGTACACTGTTTTTAGCCCCAGCCATTGCATAAGCCTTTTTCATAAATAAATAACTAAATAAATAAATAATAAATAAATAAATAATAAATAAATAAATAAACTAAATTAGCAATTATCCAAAATTGATCATTGCTAATACAAACCAGAGCTAAATGCTTTCCCAACTGCATCTGCAACGCAAAGAACATGAAAAAGAATGCGGATTATAATACGAGAAAAATGTTCGGTCTAATCCATATCTCATGCAAAATGGTTGGCGTCGCTGTCTCTTCATATTAAATACTTTAAGACTTCATGCGAGGACAGCGACGCCAATAGAAAGCTATGCGGAGCGCATCAGTACCAGAAAGTTACATGCCTAACTCACGTGTGTAACGAGGATAGCGCAGACATCGGCTAAAATAAATAGCAAATAAAAAAAATTCATATCTTTGTCTGGTTGTTAGGGAAAAAAAAAATTTTACCTCGGAAAAATATGTGAAAAATAAGTGATATTATTCCTAATATAATGCACAGAGTTAACATCATATTTTAATTTTTGATGTCAAAAAAATGATGGAGCCAGTAGGGAAACTTGGTTTTTGAGCAAAAATTATAGAAATCAGCAGGGGGCGACATTACATTCGGTGCTGAGGTTGAGAACCGAAAGCTAGCGGTTTGGGGCAGCCTGGTAAGTGAAATACAGCCACAGGTGCCAATTCACTTCAAATGAACTCCTAATTATGACAATTGGCCAATCAGAAGCTTCTAAAAAGTCATTATATCATTTCTGGAATTTCCAGGCTGTTTAAAGAGACAGTCAACTTGATGTATATAAAATGTTGACCCACTGGAATTCTGATATAGTTCATTAAAGATAATAAAGAAATAAATCTGTCTCTAATTTATTGTTTTAAAACGACCTCTGATATGAACAAAGTAGATGCCCTAATTCACTTGCCAAAAGAAATGTATGGTAACATAAAATGTGCAGAGTTGTGAAAAACTGAGTTAGAAAATCTTTAGCCTAGGTGTATGGGTGTAAACACATACCGCCCCCAACAAACACACACAGAACGCCCTGTCGGTTTTAAAGACACACAGCCTGTCACAGCATTATGAGGGGGAGGAGCCAGCCTGTAACAGCACTATGAGGGGGAGGAGCCAGCCTGTCACAGCGCTATGGGGGGGAGGAGCCAGCCTGTCACAGCGCTATGAGGGGGAGGAGCCAGCCTGTAACAGCACTATGAGGGGGAGGAGCCAGCCTGTCACAGCGCTATGGGGGGGAGGAGCCAGCCTGTCACAGCACTATGAGGGGGAGGAGCCAGCCTGTCACAGCACTATGAGGGGGAGGAGCCAGCCTGTCATAGCGCTATGGGGGGGAGGAGCCAGCCTGTAACAGCACTATGAGGGGGAGGAGCCAGCCTGTCACAGCACTATGAGGGGGAGGAGCCAGCCTGTCACAGCACTATGAGGGGGAGGAGCCAGCCTGTCACATCGCTATGAGGGGGAGGAGCCAGCCTGTCACAGTACTATGAGGGGGGAGGAGCCAGCCTGTCACAGCGCTATGAGGGGGAGGAGCCAGCCTGTCACAGCACTATGAGGGGGGGGGAGGAGCCAGCCTGTCACAGCACTATGCAAAGTAATTTATTGTGCGCTAAAACTGTCAGATGTGTTCTGAGTGATAAATGTCACCTTGCGATTTTTCGGAAAATTCAGAATTCCGTTTTTTTTTTATTATTACATTTGGAAGTGAGGCTCACAATGATCTCGACAAGAAACGTTCTCAGCATACAAAAATGCCAAACTGCTTGCATACCAAGTACTGTCTATAAGTCACTGTCTATAAGTCATTACTTAAAACTTGCTAAATCTAGGCCCTGCCGTTAGAAGTGTTGATGATCAAAATGAGGCCAAGTTATTCTCTTCAAATGTTAAGATGAAAAAAACACAGCCATCCCCTTTTCATAGCGAAACAGCATAGCGGAGTTTTAGTTACTTACCACATGATTGTAGCGTGTACACGGCCGCACCCACCGCCGCTGCTGCAGTCCCAGCAACGACAACGACGGGCGCGGCACCCACACCTATAAGAACTCCTGAAGCTGTCAACGCAGCTTTACCTGCGCACATCACAAAGAGACATCCAGGTGTACGTGTGCCATTTGGTGAAACCAGGTACGTGATGGCGACTTGAGTTATTTAGACTAGAGCAGTGGTAACCAATCCAGTTCTAGGAGATCTACCATCCTGTGGGTTTTCACTCCAACCCTAACAAAGCACAACCTCATTCAACAGCTAGAGCAGGGCTGCCCAACCCTGTTCCTGGAGATCTAGTCCTGTAGGTTTTAATTTCAACCTTAATTTGGCACACCTGAATCTAATAATTCGCAGCTCAACAAAGATCTCTAGCTGTTGAATGAGGTGCAGCTTTGTTAGGGTTGGAGTGAAAACCTACAGGATGGTAAATCTCCAGGAATGGGGTCGCTTACCACTGGACTAGAGTGGCCCTGGTGCTTACAGGATTTATCTGCAAGAAGAGGACACTCAAATCAAAATTAATGAATAAATAAATAGTGGAAAAGAGACTTCATCTGTGCCTTGAATGTCACTGTATGTAAATTGAATGTCACTGAACTATATACAGAATGTGTGCGTGAACCTGGAAACCTGCGTATAAAAAAATATGAACCCCAAAACACCAATAAATTGATCCATGCTAATACAAACCTGCACTACGGGCTGCCTCTTCAACACATTCTAGAGAAATATAAAATAAATACATTTTAAAAAGCTGATAAGAGAAAACTGTTCAGTCAAATCGTGTACACTGTTTTAGCCCCAGCCATTGCATAAGCCTTTTTTCATTAAATAAATAAATAAATAAATAAATAAATAAATAAATAAATAAATAAATTAGCAATTATCCAAAATTGATCATTGCTAATACAAACCAGAGCTAAATGCTTTTCCAACTGCATCTGCAACGCAAAGAAATGAAAAAGAATGCGGATTAATACGAGAAAAATGTTCGGTCTAATCTCATGCAAAATGGTTGGCGTCGCTGTCTCTTCATATTAAATACTTTAAGACTTCATGCAGAGACAGCGACGCCAATAGAAAGCTATGCGGAGCGCATCAGTACCAGAAAGTTGCATGCCTAACTCACGTGTATAACGAGGATAGCGCAGACATCGACTAAAATAAATAGCAAATAAAAAATTTATATCTGTCTGGTTGTTAGGGAAAAAAATATTTTACCACGGAAAAATAATGTGAAAAATATGTGATATTTATTCCTAATATAATGCACAGAGTTAACATCAATATTTTAATTTTTGCTGTCAAAAATGAATGGAGCCCAGTGGGGAAACTTGGTTTTTGAGCAAAAATTATAGAAATCAGCAGGGGGCGACATTACATTCGGTGCTGAGGTTGAGAACCGAAAGCTAGCGCCTTGGGGCAGCCTGGTAGGTACCAGAAATCTATGATGAACATCAGGGCCAAATGACTGATCAGATGCGTTTTGAGTGATTCGTGTCATGTCTTCGCCAAAAAATTCCAAACTCACTTTGACTTTTTTATTCTTTAATTTTCATTATCTCCGTTCCTATTACATGTGTAACGTCTTTTTGAGATATGAGACAAGGCCGAGTCTGGCGCAAAAGCACCATCTAGAGGAAGTACAGGGGCAAAAGTAAAGAGTCACGTGAGCAGAAGGGGCCCTGGACTTCGTCTCATCCTCAATTCTGGTTTGAAAATTTATTTTCTTCACACACCGTTTAGCAAGTTCACCAATCACAATTTAATTTTAGGAGAAAAGTTCCTGCACGCACATAGAATGCAAATGTGACTGGAATTAAGTCACAGGCGTATCATTTACAAAGCGAAACAGCATAGCGGAGTTTCAATCACGCACCATCTGCCTGTGGAACGGCCAACCCCACCCCCATTGGCTAACTCTGATACTGACATCACTGAGAAAGCGACGGATTGGACTACTGTACCAAAAGGGTTGAAAGCTCCAGCAGCCAGTGGAGCCACGACCATCAAACCTGCACACGAGACAAAGGGACATGTAGGTGTAGGTGTGCGTCTCATTAAACCCGGGAGTCTGATGGTGACGCGTGTTGTTTATTCAGAGTACTGGGTGGTACAAGGGTGGTGCTTACTGTATTTATCTGTGACAGGACATTCATTCCCATCAAATAAATAAATAGTGGGAAAAGTACTTTGCCCGTAGCTCAAATATCACTGTAGTATCCATTTGTAAATGTGCAGCAGGTAATACCATATAATGCGTGCGTGTGCCCGCGTACATTTGTGCGCAAAACAATTACCAAACACCAGTAAACGGATCCTTGCTGCTGCTGCAACGTGTTCTAGAGAAAGAAACAAAACAAAATGCAGATAAATGTGTGTCCAGTCGAATCTTGCACACTGGGTTTTAGCCCCAGCATTGCCTGAGCAACATCTCAAAGCCATTCTTTCCGTAATTCTGTAAAAATGTAGCGGGACACTCACCCATTTCAGCCGACTTTCAGTAGTTTTGCAAATGTGGATCTGAAGCATGAATGTGGAGGCCGTTCAGGGATCAAAATCCAAATATATATCAATTCATGCAGCACTACTAGTCAGAAACAATGGTAAAGCATCAGCAGTGGATTAAAGTAAAACAGTAGATTACAGCTGTAAAAATCACTTTAAAGAGGACAGTCAGCACTCTTTTCCTGTGTAAATGCTGTATAAATACATTAAATTGATAACTTTCTAAAAGAAACTATTTTTAAATTGTCATCTTCACAAGCATTTTCCTTTCAGGCCATTGATACCATGTCATTGTTGAAATGCATTGTTGCCAGTACACTGCTTTTACATTTATACAGGAGTACAGCAATTTATGTGTCCCAGTAACTGCTTGTGATATGTTTCCTTTGCTTCCCAATGCAATTCTCATTGGCCATACGTTGTACATCATATCTTTTTATTTAAAATGAATATTACATTTTCAATATCTTACATGCATACCTGACATATATATATACATAAAACAGTAAATTCCCGTAAATAATAGTCGTAAAAATAAAGCCACTCTTAATATAGTTGTATATTGCGGTGGACATTACCTTAATTTCCCCCGGTCGGTGAGAAGAGTCCAACAGACTTACACACAATATTCAGTTCAGATGCCTTTATTTGGCCGAATAGGAGAATCCACACAGCGCAACAACGCCTCCTATGACTCAGGCTGGGAGAGGCTAGAGACTGCTTTTACAGAGAAAGGAAAGTGAAACTGACTGATTTCCCCAAGCTCTCTCTCTGCTGTTCCACAGGCAGCAAATACAGACACACACTGGTACACACACATGTAACCTGGTACTCACACACAGACTTACAATGGTACCCACACACACACTTAGACTGGTACACACACACACTAACACACAGTCCCGTAATGCTATCCTTGTGAGGACTTCCCATTTGCTACATTCATTCTGTAACCTCTAACCCTAACCCTAACCCCAACCACTACATGCCTAACCTTAACCCTAACCTTAACCTAATTGTACTGTAACCCTAACCCTAACCCTAAGTCCTAACCCTAAAAAAGCCTCTTGACCTTGTGGGGACCAGCAAAAGGTCCCCACAAACATAAATTTTCCTCATCTTTCTATCCTTGTGAATACATTTGGTTCCCAAAAAGATAGTATTACAAGTTCACTGGTACCCACTCACACACTTACACTAGTATACACACTCACAGTTACACTGGTACACACACACACAAACAGTGGTACACACACACACACTGGTACACATACGCTTACACTGGTACACACACACACTTATGCTGGTATACATACACACTTACACTGGTACACACACACACACTGGTACACAGACGCTTACATTGGTACACACACACACTTAGGCTGGTACATATTGGGATGGCAGGTATGCCATCCCGCCAAGTTACGCCTTGGCGGGGGCATGCCCCATACCTATACAGCACCGAGAGTTTGGCACTTTTCAGGGTTCCCCACAGAAACAACCACAACAGCCACAGACACTCAGCCCTTAAAAACATTAAATTCTGTACATTCTGACCCCATTTCAACAGACAGATTTCATAAACAACTTCACATGTCCACACAATAAAGCCCCAAACTAAGGGGATTTTGCATTTTCTCCTTCTTCTTCTCTTTCTTCTTCTTCTCATTCTTATTCTTACGTCACCGCACCCTTTGTACACGCTCATCAGACTGTACAAATTTACACAAGGATAGCCATAATCCACAACCGTTTCTTACAGGGTCACTTCGCGTTTCTCACTCTCATAATAAAACGCTTTGCAAAAAGAAATGATATCTCATGAAAAACACGTTTTCAATGTACAAAAATGCCAAGTTACTCAAAAGTATTGATATCAAAATGACGCCAAGTTACGGTACTACAAACAATATAGGCTATCTTGCCTCACCGAAATTACATAAGATGTAGGCTATTTCAAAGCAATGCTACCCAATATTTCCTCAATTCTTTCAAGTCACTTGGCCCTGTGTTTTGTAATCTTACCATTTTACAATGTCATGCAAACTTTGTGTCAGATCAAAGAGTCAAATATTTCGAATTGCCTCATGGAACACATTGAAATTAATGTACAATACTGCTGCTGAGTAACTACAGGAAGCATATTTCTCCAGAAAACATGTTTATACTTGCTTCTGAACTGAATTTGAGTACATGTACAAGTTATTGTATATTTGCTATGTACAATAAATACTGCATGTAAAATACATATTGTACATACATACATAGAGAACTTCTTTATCCCCATGGGGACACTTCCCTCGCAGCATGTTACATTCACATTTACGAACACACACTTATACCAAGAAACATACTGTCATTCACGCAACAGAAAGGCTGGGCAGCGAAATACATACATACCAATACAAATTGGACACATACATGCCTATTCAATCAATCTTGACTGTGAGAGAGCCATCCACACATATGTTTGGCCTGTCCATGTAGTGCATGCTTATACACACAGGGCCAAGTGACTTTGAAAGAATTGAGGAAATATTGGGTAGCATTGCTTTGAAATACATCTTATGTAATTTCAGTGAGGCAAGATAGCCTATATTGTTTGTAGTACCGTAACTTGGCGTTATTTTAATATCACTACTTTTGAGTAACTTGGCATTTGTGTACGTTGAAAACGTGTTTTTTGTAAGATATCATTTCTTTTTGCAAAGCGTTTTATTATGAGAGTGAGAAATGCGAAGTGACCCTGTAAGAAACGGTTGTGGATTATGGCTGTCCTTGTGTAAATTTGTACAGTCTGATGACCGTGTACAAAGGGTGCGGTGACGTAAGTGTAAACGCAAGAGAAACGCAGGTGAAATATGGCCACTGTATGTACTCACGGATTTGACGGCCATCCAACGAGCCTTAATTGAGAAAAGAATCAGCAAGCCCGTAAAATTAGAGCTGCCTTGGTCGCAACTTGTGTACCCTGCTGTCCTGCTCCGGTGTCTGTTATTTCGTGGAGATGCACTTTTAGTGTTTGTAAGGTTTATAAGGCATTTTGATAGGCTTATCTGCAGGCGGGAATCCTGTTCGCTGTTTTGCTAAGCTAGAACCGGGAAACTTGATAGTGGAGAATAGGAGCAGACACATATGTCCCAGCAGGCTTTGCATATGAGAAAATAACAACAGTGTGAGAGAAATTAGGACGAAATGATGAAATTGCGTAGTTGAAACAATATGTTTTTAGCAGAATGGGCATGTAGGTGAAGGTTGACAAGATCACAGACTATAGTGCGAAGTAAATGAAGTGACCATGAGCGAGCAGAGTTTCCTCATCGAATGGTATATATAACAGTTTGTGTAAAGCATTAACTGTTAAAGTGGAGGATTAAGTAACGTGTGATATCTATTGCACTGATGTGCTTTTCTCATGTTCAGTACTAGTAGTTATACTTATGAGTGAGTCATGATTTTAAATGTAATGTTTTAATGGGGAGTTGCAGAACGTACATACGTAGTAATTGTTTGTATGTGGCTAGATAGAGAACAGGGCGAGGTAACATGAACGTAGAAACGTGGCGTTTGCTGATAAGAAGGTTTTGTACGGTAGCCAAGTGAAGAAATATAGTTAGTAGAAATGGCACAGTGGTGAACTGGTGTAACTTTTTCATAAAATGAATACATTTGCCGCCATGAAATGCATATGGGTGGCCGAGAGTGAGTTTTGGTAAAGCAAATATAAAAGCGTAAGAAAACGTTAGTGTAAAAGAGGGAATTATCTGCCTGAGGGCGAGGCGGGATTCAATCCTTCAACCGGAGGTTTACCAGTCTGTGACTTTGTTAGTGCAGCACCATGACATAGCTATGCAATGCGTGAAATATCATTAGCAAACCTGTCGGTGGTATTAAAGAAGAACACAGGCCAGTAAGCACTGAACGTGCAGACAACACGTCATAATGCAGTGTATACGTTCGGTGAACGGTGGGTAGATATGGTGCAAAAGCAATAATTGAGAAGTAGTAGACAATTATTAGTGAGGGTAAAGAAACATGTCCTTTGCTGGGCTTGAACTAACTACCCCATGTTCCCAAGACTGTAACCTTACCCACTAAGCCACAGGCAGATTAGCTGTTTAAACTGGAAATGTTTCAGAGTAAAAAGGTATGGGTATTTTGCGTGTGTATGCAAGCTTTTGATTGGGTCGTGAGGATGAGGATTTGGCTGATGTCGGTAAAATGTCCAATGGGGAGACATGTTGTTAGTGGGATAGGCGGCAGGAAAAATAAGAATAAGAATAAGAATAAGAATAAGAAGAAGAAGAAGAAGAAGAAGAAGAAGAAGAAGAAGAAGAAGGAGAAGAAGAAGGAGAAAACGCAAAATCCCCTTAGTTTGGGGCTTTATTGTGTGGACATGTGAAGTTGTTTATGAAATCTGTCTGCTGAAATGGGGTCAGAATGTACAGAATTTAATGTTTGTAAGGGCTGAGTGTCTGTGGCTGTTGTGGTTGTTTCTGTGGGGAACCCTGAAAAGTGCCAAACTCTCGGTGCTGTATAGGTATGGGGCATGCCCCCGCCAAGGCGTAACTTGGCGGGATGGCATACCTGCCATCCCAATATGTACCAGCCTAAGTGTGTGTGTGTACCAGTTTAAGCGTCTGTGTACCAGTGTGTGTGTGTGTACCAGTGTAAGTGTGTATGTATACCAGCATAAGTGTGTGTACCTGCCATCCCAATCATTATTGACCCTATGACCTTAAAATGTCTTTTATTGTAGTGACATTAAATATTGATATTTGAAAATGTCCAACATAGTGCCTGTAGGTGTATTAACGTACATTTTCAAATGTGGCCAGATGGTGGCGCTAATGGAAGGGTACAATAGAGCATTCTGAGATGGTCTGTGTTTGATCCCTAACATATCTGCAGTTTTACTGCAAAAACTTCAGACATCGAGCATGTTGATGCCATAAGACAGGATCCTTACCAGGAAGTTGGGGCCCTTTCCAGGAAGTTTGGGCCTTACACGCAGTGTGTATCTTGCGTATGGACTGGACGGCACTAGGCACATGGAGAAAAAGCTTCATGTGTGCAGGCTCTATTGCGATCCTACTCGTTGCAGATTAATTCTCACTAAAAATGGCATTTATCCATTACGTAAAACTGAATTTTCAATGACCTGAGTTGTTCATTGCTGAACAGTAAACTACAATTGGCTCATATTTACGCTAAATCCTTTGTTCAGTAGTAGTACAGTGCTCCTACTGTCTTCATTTTACTAACAAGTCTCTCATGTGATACCTTATCAAATGCCTTTTGAAAATCTAAGTAGATAATATCTAATGCCTTGCTATAATCAAAACACTTGGTAGCTTCTTCAAAGAATACCAGAAGGTTTATCAGACATGATCTTCCCTTAGAAAAACCATGCTGGCTATCCCTTAGGATGTTGCTATTTTCAAGAAATACTTCCAACTTGTCTCTAATGATAGATTCCAGTATTTTACATATTATGCAAATTAAACTTACAGGCCGGTAGTTTCCTGAATATGCCAGCAGCTGTACCACCACGCACTCTGCTCCTGCCGACTGGCTGAAGCTAAGCAGGTGTGGGCTTGGTTAGTACTTGGATGGGAGACCAGCAGGGAATATTGAGTTGCTGCTGGAAGTGGTGTTGGTGGGCCAGCAGGGGGAAATCTTCCCTCTGGTCAAATAAACCCCAATGCCCCAGTGCAGTGACGGGGACACTGTGCTGTAGGAGATGCCGTCTTTCGGATGAGACGTTAAATCGAGTTCCTGACTCACTCTGGTCATTAAAGATCCCATGACAGTATTCGCAAAGAGTAGGGGGATCCCTGGTGTCCTGGCTAAAATCCCAGATCTGGCTCTCACAAAAACTTGCCACCTAATCATCCCCTGATTTAATTGGCTAAAAAAAAATGTTCTCTCCTTTCTGTGGAGCTGCTGAGTGGCCAACAATAGAGGATGGTGGTTGTACTGGGCAGCTCCCAGGTGTGAATGTGTGTGAGTGTAAAGCAGGGCGTTCCTGCAAAAGAGCATCCGTGCTCAGTGAACAAACCCTGGGTAAATAAAGGTTAAATAAATAAAAAATGCCATCAGGACCTGCTGCCTTGTTTGTCTTTAGACTGCCTTGTTTGTCAATGATAATGTGCATCATCGAAAGATGTAAAGGGAATATTTTTTATCATATATAAATGTCAAGAGACCATTAGAAAATGTTGATTGTGTAAAGGGTTTAAATGGGGTGTTATTCTTGGGTAGTTTGTGTGGAGCTCTGGATCACTACGTTACATGTGGCAGTCTACCTGTTTTGTATTTAGACTTATTGTAAATTTTAAAATAATAGACTTAGACTTATGTATTTTAACTGTAATTGAATTAAAGGATTTATTTGTGTATATTTGTGTCTTCAACTGGCTTATATAAAACAGTGACAACCATCCAGAAGTATGGATGTGGGGTGAGCAGCTAAGTTGCTAACATTGGCTGTGGTTCTACCTGACCGGCAGTGATATTACGCCAGAGTATCACTCTAATTATCCCTGGGTTAAGCTAATTAGACCTGGCTAATTAGATAATTGGTTAGGAATTAGATAATTGGCCAGGCTAATTGGACCCGGGAACAGGGGTGGCTGCACCTGTGCGTAGTGAGGCAATCAGTGCGCACAGGTTAAATCTGCCATCCCCACTCACACAAGGAGAGCCTCTGTCATGACAGTTTTACATCTGCTCTTTGGCTGTAACATCTTGCTGACCTCGTAAATAAACGTGGACTGTTTGAACATCATTTCCCTGTGTCTCTGTGCTGGAGGGCCCCTTGGAAAGCCACTTCGGTGGCCTGTGGCAGGCTTGTTTGCCACACTACTGATATCAAAATTGGGCCAAGTTACAAGAGACAATATTGGCTATCTTAGCTCACACAAATTAAACAAGCTATACTCCAAAGCAGTGCCACCCTGTGTTTCCTAAATTTCAGGTAACTTGGCCTTGCGTTTTTTCATCTTACCATCTGAAGAGAATGTGGTCATTCAAAATGTATGTGTCACATGAAAGTGTCCAATGGCAATAATTTATAGTGGAAATAATCAGCAATTGAGCTGTGTCACAGCTAAAATGACTTTCATATGACACACTACACATATGTTTGAATAATTGTCTACAGTGAGTGTTTTGGGTGTATGAGAAGCACACTGTAAATAAAAAGCATGATTATTATCATTGTTGTTGTTGTTGTTAGTAGTAGTAGTAGTAGTAGTAGTTGTTGTTGTTGTTGTAGTAATATTGTTAAGGACATTAACAAATAAGATTTTTTTAATTTTATTATGTAGAAATTATATGATTGTAGGTATTTGGGTGAACTTTATTTGACCCACAAGCATACAAGACGTTAATGGGGCAAGCATAAACCAGTGTGTGTCTGTGTACCAGTATGTGTCTAAGTGTGTCTGTGTACCAATGTGTGTGTGTACCAGTGTAAGTGTGCGTGCATGTGTGTTCCAGTGTGTGTTTGCATGTGTGTGTGTTCCAGAGTAAGTGTGTGTGCATGTGTGTGTGTTCCAGAGTAAGTGTGTGTGCATGTGTGTGTTCCAGATTTAGTGTGTGTGCATGTGTGTGTTCCAGAGTGTGTGTGCATGTGTGTTCCAAAGTTAGTGTGTGTGCATGTGTGTGTTCCAGAGTAAGAGTGAGTGAGTTTGTGTATTATTCAGACACACTTTCAATGGTACACACACACAGTAAATTAGCTGCATTTAGTTGTTGATCTGTGAATTTATTTGTGGATCAGTTACATTTTTTTTTTTTTTTTGAATACCCTCACATATGTTAGGCTATGTTGTTGTGAAACGCGCATGCACACACACACACACACACACACACACACACACACACACACACACACAATAACCCCTTTAATAGCAACCCCCAGTTCCTGCACTCTGTGACTAATTTGTAACCCACTCAGGCCTAGCCTTTCTAAGTCTCACAAGACCCAGAACAGGCCAAATGGCCTAGAACTTCCAGAACCAGAACAAAGTCTTCATTTGTTGATCGAAGCGATAGCCATTACTGCGATCTTCCCCGACAAGCGGTTGTCTTGTGCCTACAGAACACAATCTTAAAGTGTATTTTTTAAAATTATTTAATTATTTAAAATTATTTATTGTAACACGAAGTAAAATTAGGTCTGCATCTGAAACATATGGTGCCTCTCTAAAACAAATAAACACCAGACAGACACACTTAGATACATTCTCTCATATCTGAATTCGAATAGTTTAACATTTTTGTCAATGTCTCAAACAGGGCTCGAAATTGCGACCATTTTGGTCGCATATGCTCCCGAAATTTAATCTGTGCGACCTCGAAATATAATTGGGAGCATTTGTGCGAGTGCAAATAATTGTTCTGGTGCGACCTTTTTTTTTCTTCCAGTCGAACGTCTCTTTCTCTGTACATTCGCTAGTTAGTACACTCAGTATGTGCCTTGTGAGCTGACGGTGACCCTTCTAACCAATCGCGAGCTTGACATTCTTACCTTTAATGCTGATTTTAAATAGGTTAATATTAGCCTTCAATCACTCCCTTTCGCTGCACTCCACTGTCACGCCACACAGAGAGCTAAGGCGTTAACTAATGTTACCTGAAGACAAAAGTTTATGTTCAATTTATTAGCGTTATCGAAAGCTGAAAAGTTGAAGCGAACGATTACGGCATTTTTTTTTTGAAACGTTAACGTAGTGTTTTTGTGTAGCGACCCGGTTGAAACAGCTAATTTCTCCGATGCAGTTTACTGGCGGTTGATTTAATTGGCGGTATTAATGTGACGAGAAGCGCTTTGTCGTTTGAATGCATAACACGCAATTCCTTGAAGAGTCGACACATTTTAGGCGTGACAGTTTAACTGTTACTTGTAAACCGTACTGTTATATTGTCGTTTTTTATCAATAAAAAATCTATTGCATATATTGTTGGTGCTCCTTACATTTTGGTGGGTGCTCCTAACTTTTTGAAGTTGGGAGCACCAGCGCTACCAAGTAGCCTAAAAAAGTCCATTTCGAGCCCTGATATATTATTGAAGCTGCACTTCCCTGGCATATTGTCGGCACAGTAGGGCCGACGTTCACTAACTGCTACATTAGCAGAAGCGTACCTGTTGGGCGTGCCTGTAAACAAACTGAGCCAGACCGAATTAACTTCTCACACCACCAAAATACCGCGAAGGTTATGTGCCAATTTACGTTATATTAATATACATACTATTTTTATGATTGGATTAATTAGTAATTATATTTGATGCAACTTTAGCTATATTTCCATTACTTTTCCAAAACTTTTCAAAAAATATTATTTTCCATAACTTTTCCAGGGCCTGGAAATTGCATTTTAAATTTCAATGACTTTTCCAGGTTTTTCATGACCGTACGAACCCTGTATAAAGGTTGTTTCTGTTACAGCTTGATTTTTGTGTTTACGGCATGCATTTTCCTAACTATTTTTTAGTTGGGGATCAAAGGGCAGTGCTGCAGAGGCTGCGGTAGAGAGTCCTGCTGCCCCTGTCAATCAAACACAACGTCCTCCATCAGGGTTTTTCGAGGTTTTAATCACAGTTTTTTTTTTTATGCCGGCCAATTTGCTGCAGCTCACACCGTCACTTCAAGAGAGTGCAGACAAGCAAGTAACAGATACCAGACCATGGGGCCCATCCACACACTGGAACAGAGCCTTAACAGATACCAGACCATGGAGCCCATCCACACACTGGAACAGAGCCTTAACAGATACCAGACTATGGGGCCCATCCACACACTGGAACAGAGCCTTAACAGATACCAGACCATGGAGCCCATCCACACACTGGAGCAGAGCCTTAACAGATACCAGACCATGGGGCCCATCCACACACTGGAACAGAGCCTTAACAGATACCAGGCCATGGGGCCCATCCACACACTGGCACAGAGCCTTAACAGATACCAGGCCATGGGGCCCATCCACACACTGGAACAGAGCCTTAACAGATACCAGACCATGGAGCCCATCCACACACTGGAACAGAGCCTTAACAGATACCAGACCATGGGGCTCATCCACACACACTGGAACAGAGCCTTAACAGATACCAGACCATGGAGCCCATCCACACACTGGAACAGAGCCTTAACAGATACCCGACCATGGGGCCCATCCACACACTGGAACAGTGTCTTAACAGATACCCGACCATGGGGCCCATCCACACACTGGAACAGTGTCTTAACAGATACCAGACCATGGGGCCCATCCACACACTGGAACAGTGTCTTAACAGATACCAGACCATGGGGCCCATCCACACACTGGAACAGAGCCTTAACAGATACCAGACCATAGACCATCCACACACTGGAACAGAGCCTTAACAGATACCAGACCATGGAGCCCATCCACACACTAGAACAGAGCCTTAACAGATACCAGACTATGGAGCCCATCCACACACTGGAACAGAGCCTTAACAGATACCAGGCCATGGCGCCCATCCACACACTGGAACAGAGCCTTAACAGATACCAGACCATGGGGCCCATCCACACACTGGAACAGAGCCTTAACAGATACCAGACCATAGACCATCCACACACTGGAACAGAGCCTTAACAGATACCAGACCATGGAGCCCATCCACACACTAGAACAGAGCCTTAACAGATACCAGACCATGGAGCCCATCCACACACTGGAACAGAGCCTTAACAGATACCAGACCATGGAGCCCATCCACACACTAGAACAGAGCCTTAACAGATACCAGACCATGGGGCCATCCTGGTAGATTTCTGAGATGCATTGGCCCAAATGTGTGTGCAAGGCCACTAATCATGTGACTTGATCTTAAGTGATTAAAGTCAGATTGTCTGACCTTCTCTCCAGAGAATTAAGAATGCACTTCTCATTAGTCATATTTTCATTACCTTTTGCAGAGCAAGTTATCAAGAAACTGTCTACCCACCAGCAGTATGGTTAAGACTAGAGCCAGAGACTGGTGCAACATCACCATCTAGAGGATCTATAGAAGCTGTTCAACCTATGATTGCACACAAAGGCCTCAGTTCTATTAATATTTCTCCTTAATTTTGACTAATTTAATTGCATGAGGGATGTTGCCTTTATAACACACGGGTGTGTTTATAAATTTGCAGTTACTGCAGTTGAGTTTACTTTCATGTCAAAATTTAGGACAAATGTTGGCGGAATCCAAGCTGAACACAATAGACACTAATACAGAAAGGAAATGTGGATCAAAGAGGAAGGTAATGAACAAGCAAAACTTATATATATATTTTTGCAACTCTCTTTAGGGAGTGGACTTCTCTTCCTTCCGTACCTACTGACTGCAGAACGGCCACCGTTGACCCCGCTGTTGACATCATAGAGGAGGCGATGAATCCGGCCACGATGCTGGCAGTCTTGAAACCCAAAGCTCCAAGAGCCAATATAACTCTCAACACCACCACACCTGCGCACGGCACAAAGGGACGTCCAGGTGTGGCCGCGCGTTTCTGTAAAACGTGAGCTTGACAGCTTCCGTCCGGGCAGTCTGCACCTCCCTACTCTTTTCACTCTCTGACCTCCCGAAACTAGGGACTCGGGGGGCAGGGAGGTCAGAGGGTGAAAAGGCTAGGGGGGTGCAGACAGCCCTATAATAGTGTGAACACAAAATAAATCTTTTTAAAGCATAATTTTAGTGCAGGTCGCTTGGGATGCTGGGGGGTGAGGGAACGGGAGGATGTGTAGAAGTAATAGTCTGAAATGTCTTTATTTAAACACTAGAAGTATAAAAATATATGTTTTTGGAACTTGAGGCTGCTATGAATAGTGGGGGCTATGATGTTGGAAAGGATAGATCTAGTAGGAGGGGTGGGGGGTGTAGCTCTCTTTGTAAAATAAAATTTTACATTGCTGAAAAAGTTTGTTTATCCCTGATTTAGACAACAGTAACCCTGGTTCTTACAGGGATTAGCTATGAAAGGAAACCTCCCGGTCAAAAAATTCCTGGTCCGGACAGGAAAATGCATATATGTGAAACATAATTTGTGTGCATGTATGTGTATGTGCTTGTACAATTGTTGGTGTTCGTGGTGTGTGTGTATGTGTGTGTGTGCATGTGCATGTGTGTCTGTGTGGAGCCTTAGTTCTCCCCTAAATGTAAACATATGTCTGAAATACATGCATGGTGATACAAACCAGCTCCAACTGCTGCTCCGACCACAGCTCCAGCAGCTGTTTTAAACACGCCTCCTAGAGAAAGAAATTAATTATTGAAATACATACATTCATGATAATGCAGATAAATCAAGGGCAATGCTTCAGTCTAATCTCATATACTGCGTCACAATGAGGGAGAGGCAGTGCTGTTTACTACTTTTATTAATACTTGCGAGCGAACGTTAGAGCACCAGTGAACCATCTAGACGGCCTTGTAGTCAGACTGATGTGTTAACTAGGCTGGAACTTGTTAAAGGGTCAGATCACCAGAAAACAAAATGTAGTTGCTGTATTTCCAACATGGTGTGGGGAATGTTTTCCTGGCACACAGTAGGGCCCCTTAATACCAAATTGAGCATCATTTGAATGCCAAGTCATACCCAAGCATTGTTGAATGAAAATTTTCTGCTCAACCTGCCGCGTGGCATTGTGTGGGGGATGTAGCTCAGTGGTAGAGCGCATGCTTCGTATGTATGAAGTCCTGGGTTCAATCTCCACCATCTCCAGCTGTATGCAGTCTCTTTTCCAGATGTTTCACAGATCTCTCTCGAAAAATTACATTTTTGTTTGTCAGTGATGCAAAATCTGGCCTTCTGAGGCATGGGGATGTAGCTCAGTGGTAGAGCGCATGCTTTACATGTATGAGGTCCAGGGTTTGACCCCCTGCATCTCCAGTGCTGCGTTTCTTGTAATGCTCCTCCACTCTAGTGCAGTGAGGAAGTTTGACCTGTTGGAAGCCTGAGACCAGAAATCTCAAAGTGGCGTGCCGGTACTGCTGGCTTTGGATGTTCTTCTGCGGGGCTAATTTCAGTAACTGGTTGTGTCAAGAGCCCCTTAATACCAAACTGAGAATCATCTGAATGCCATGTCATACTCAAACATTGTTGCCTACTCTTTATGGCCACAGTCTGCCCTTTTTCAAATGGATATTTCAAGCAGGATGATGTACCAATTCATGAAGCACCCATCATCTCAAGCTGGTTCCGTGAACATGACGTTATTGCAGACCTTGCAGACTGATGTTTGTAATTGTTTTACTTGAATTGTATAATTTATAGTCTGTGGTTTTACTGAAGTTGCTTTCTGTATGGTGTTTTACATGTAAACTGACTGATTGCTTGTTGATTCTCTTAGCCAGGGCTCCCTTGAAAAAGAGACAGAAATCACAATGGGACTCTCCTGGCAAAATAAAGGAAAATAAAAATAAAATAATCAGTTTGCTCCAATAGCCTGCATAGACCCTAGATCTCAATCCAATACAGCACCTTTGGTATGAAGTGGAACGGGAGGTTTGCATGAATGTGTGGGCAAAAAATCGACAGGAACTGCAAGATGCTGTGGTGTCAGCATCAACCAAAACCCCCAAGGATTGTTTCCAACACCTTGTTGAATCCATGCCGCAAAGAATTCTGACTGTTCTGGAAGCAAAGGGGTACTAGATTGTTGTACCTAATAAAGTGGCCTGAAAGCGTATATCTATGTAAATTATTTCACAGGAAATATAGTAGCATTATAAAATGAAGTGACTTTATGTTGTATGTTATAATTTATTGAAAACGGATTCTTTTTTTTCTTTTTTCTTTTTTTTTGGGGGGGGGGGTTATTATTTATAATTTTCATGTTCACCTTGATTTTAATTGTTGTAGTCTGTATTAGTATCTGTTTGCTGTTAGTGTTTATTTTATGTTTCTGTAAGTTTATTATTTTTCACATCCTCCGTCCCAGTATTTTCATTCTCCCGGTCACTTGTCTCCCCAGTGCCGTCTCTGTGTCTGTGTTCCCTGAGCTGCTTCGCTCCCCTGTATTTGCGTGATTTCACTTTTCGGGTGGTTCCGGGTTTTCGTGGTTTCCCCCCTTCTTTCCAGTCTCGTTTTACTTACTTCCTGCTTATATCTAGTTTTACTAATTTCTACTAATCCTTACTAACTTATAGATTGTAAAGTACTAACCTCATTAATATACTAACATGTTAATATTACTAATGGATTAACAAACACTAGTTTTGGGGTTTTTGATAGTTTAAATCAATATACTAATACATTAACCATTCTCCCCTTTTCCATGCTGCGCTGTAGCTCCGCCCCTTTTCTTTCTAGTCTGCCCTAACGCTGAGTTCTGCAATTGCCTGCACCTGTCTCTTGCTCCAACTGCACCTCTCTCTCTCTCTGCACGTGTTTTACCTGCTAAACCCAGGCCGTCTGTTATCATTGTTGTCTGTTTTATTCCAGTCCGCGTTTTGTCAGTCCCCTGTCATTTAATTAGTTATCCTAATGTTCTTCACCTGGATGTTGTTTGTTACTCCGCCCTCACTCACGTAACCCCTCCTTGATTGTTACCTTCCCCAGTGTATAAATGTCAGTCTTTTCCACCAGCTCCCTGTCAGAACGTTGATCGTATTCACTGTGCCGATGTATTGTAAGCCTTTGTTTATCTAGATTCCTGAGACGCCTTTTCCGTACAACTTCGAGTTTGCCTGCTCCTTTTGTTTGATTGATTTCTGCTTTGACCTTCGCTTTGTTTTGACTTCTCTTTTGCCTGTTCCTTTGTACCTTCGCCTATGTGATCTCCTGGTTTTTGATTTTTTGCCCGTTTACCACTATTCTTTTGGAAACTCGATTTTGTACCGTCCTATCTCTGATTACCTGGCTTTGAACTTTGGATGAATAAAGACAACGTTTTTTGGATTTCCCTGGTCTGCGTTTGGGTCCTTGCATAGAACATAACATTAATTTATTAACAATGAAACTCTTTATAGCATTCTGTCTCCGCATTTGCCATTTGCTTTGATGCTGATTTTGGTGTGTCTGGCGAGTGCTGGAGATGGGCCCCGAAACAAGATCTTGCATAGGGCCCCCTAATGAAAAGTTCACTTAAAAAGAAACTTATGTAGTAATTTCTTGAAAGGGTTGTACCACGCGCACGACCGCATCTTGAGCAGTTTCCGTTCCGACTCACCGTGTTCAGTTCTGATGGATTGGGGCGTTCGGCCACTTCCTGCCCTGCTTCGCGTTGCGATGGCGTGACAAGGGTTTGCTTCGTCCTGCTCACAGGTGCTGCTCTCATATACATTCCGATGTTTGACCTGTTCGCTCAGGCGCGATATCTGGATCGCCCTCTCAAGCGTAAGGTCCGGTTCTAGCTGCAATCTCTCTGAAACGTCTTTGTCTATAATGCCTATAATTATGCTGTCTCTTATGTGTCTTTTGCCGCGCCGAAATTACAGTGCTCGGCAAATTCATACAAGCTCCTAACAAAATCTTCCACTGTCTCTCCCTCTGTTTGCTCACGCCTGCAGAACATTTTCCGATTGTGAATAGCATTCCATCCAGGCACGAAATAGTTTTTGAACTTCCCGATCACAATGTCATAGTCTAACTCCGGGTTTTCATCTTCCTCCCCGTACACAAAGGAATCGTAAATGGCCTCTGCATCTGTCCCCATCACGTAACGCAAAGTGTTCACTCGTACCTCACCACTCTCTTCGTTCAGTTTCGTTGCTGTCCGAAAAGGGAGAATCGTTTTCTCCATATCGGCCACTCAGCTGGTATAGAGAAATCGAAGGGCTTCGGCGGTCTTAATGTAGACATTTCAGTTAGGTCGGCGTTAGGTCTTCTAATTCTAACACAACTTCGCGATGAGGAAGATACAGTAATTTTTACTGCAGGTTATTTTTGTAATACTTGTAAGCGAACACTACAGGAACAATCCACAGCTTGTTGTCGCTACACAGCGAACCGTCATCAAGCCTCAAAAATGCCATTGGTCAGAACTGATCAAGGGACCCACTGATGCAGCAGCCTCAGTTAAGTGGATTTCGTCCACTATTAAATGGATCCCATTTTATCATCAAACTCAAGGCAAACTGTTTGTGAAATATGTAATTATAGCAAATTTGCGTCCTATGGGTATTTGCTAGCTGGTTTGTTCTGAATATAAAGTGCAGGACTATGTAAAAAAAAAAAAAAAAAGTATAAAATTCCTGCACAGATCTATAGATATGGATGAAAATACCCTCAAATTAAAGCGGACAGTCTGCACTTTAATTTATTACAATGCATTACATATTCATTGTTTCATTTCAAATCCAATGTGATGGAGTACAGAGCCAAGACTATAAAAACTGTGTCCCTGTCCCCACTGTAAATCCCAGCAATGTTTAGCTGCAGCTAAATCTCAGTATTGTTCAAGCGACAAAAAAGAGAACAAGATATTAATTAATTTTAATAAACCAACACTACTCTATTTTCAACAAATCACATTGTGAAGGTTGTTTGTGTTCGTGAGGTTTCTTCCACTGCTGAGGGAAAAAAAAAGCATGGCATTTTTCAGATTTCAGAATTTCCTTTTGTGTCAACAGCACACTAAAAAATAATAATAATATTTTTTTTAGTTTGGGTTCCAAAGGGCCTGCTGGGCCTCTGCGAGCATCGTAGAGATGGATCCACGCGTTTCCCTAGCGACGGTTAAAGAAGCGGGAAGCGACAGCTCCGACTGCTCCCCCGACGCCGGACACCACCGCAGAGGCTGTGGTGGAGAGCCCCGCTGCCCCTGTCAATCACACACAACGTCCTCCGTCAGGTTTTTTAGGGGTTTTGTGTTTTACACTTTTTACACTTTCCCCCCGTTTTTTTTCTCCCCCTCCCGGGGGTTGCTAACAGGTTGTGCTGATCTCCAATTGGTTTACAGTCGTAACAGCATTCAGGACACTGGATAAAGACAGAAGCCACGATTACACTGAATGACTGTTACTGACAAATCACATTAAGGGTTCAGCTCATAAATAAACATACAGCTTTAAATAATGGAGGCATTTTTGTCCTTGATTTGTAACGCCGACCTAGCTGCTGAAAACCTGAAAACCTCACGATCGACTCAGAATTACTAGACAAATGTTGACTGAATGGAAGGCGAATGCAGAAGGAGCACAGATGTGCGAGCGTGGACTTCTCTTCCTTCCGTACCTACTGACTGCAGAACGGCCACCGCTGACCCCGCTGCCACTCCGCCCCCATTGGCCACCGCCGCTGCTGACATCATAGAGGAGGCGGCGGATCCGGCTGCGATGCCGGCAGCCGTGAAACCCAGAGCTCCAAGAGCCGCTGGAACTCCCAACATCGCCACACCTGCGCACGGCACAAAGGGACATCCAGGTGTGGCCGCGCGTTTCCGTAAAACCGGGAGGCCGACCGTGACTCATCATTTAGACGAGAGCAGGGCTGCCCAACCCTGCTCCTGGAGGTCTACCGTCCTGTAGGTTTTCACTCCAGCCCTAGCAAAGCCACACTTCATTCAACAGCTAGAGCAGGGCTGCCCAACCCTGCTCCTGGAGGTCTACCGTCCTGTAGGTTTTCACTCCAGCCCTAGCAAAGCCACACTTCATTCACCAGCTAGAGCAGGGCTGCCCAACCCTGCTCCTGGAGATCTACCGTCCTGTAGGTTTTCACTCCAGCCCTAGCAAAGCACACCTCATTCAACAGCTAGAGCAGGGCTGCCCAACCCTGCTCCTGGAGATCTACCGTCCTGTAGGTTTTCACTCCAGCCCTAGCAAAGCACAACCTCATTCAACAGCTAGAGCAGGGCTGCCCAACCCTGCTCCTGGAGATCTACCGTCCTGTAGGTTTTCACTCCACCCCTAGCAAAGCACAACCTCATTCAACAGCTAGAGCAGGGCTGCCCAACCCTGCTCCTGGAGATCTACCGTCCTGTAGGTTTTCACTCCAGCCCTAGCAAAGCACAACCTCATTCAACAGCTAGAGCAGGGCTGCCCAACCCTGCTCCTGGAGATCTACCGTCCTGTAGGTTTTCACTCCAGCCCTAGCAAAGCACAACCTCATTCAACAGCTAGAGCAGGGCTGCCCAACCCTGCTCCTGGAGATCTACCGTCCTGTAGGTTTTCACTCCAGCCCTAGCAAAGCCACACCTCATTCAACAGCTAGAGCAGGGCTGCCCAACCCTGCTCCTGGAGATATACCGTCCTGTAGGTTTTCACTCCAGCCCTAGCAAAGCCACACCTCATTCAACAGCTAGAGCAGGGCTGCCCAACCCTGCTCCTGGAGATATACCGTCCTGTAGGTTTTCACTCCAGCCCTAGCAAAGCACAACCTCATTCAACAGCTAGAGCAGGGCTGCCCAACCCTGCTCCTGGAGATCTACCGTCCTGTAGGCTTTCACTTGTAGGAAAATTTTGAGACTCCCCATGAGTGTGACGGCGTCACATGTTAAAGTTAGGAGATTCCTATCAATGTTGGGCAAAATGTTTCCTCCAAGACTCTCGATGCTTCATGATAAAATATATCACATGTATAACTATACACTCATATAATCAAAATGTAATCCATTAAACCTATATCAGTAGTTGCAGCTAAGCTTATGGAAACGCAAGAAACCACAGTATCCACTGTAGAAAAAAAGCAAGAGAATGCAGAAGGCTTAAAAATCACATTTACTTACTCAGCAGAAAATACTGCTCACTCAGCAGAAAATACTAAACAAATACTAATCATACACTATTGCCAAAAATTTCAGCAGATAACACTAACCAAAAAACTAATCATATACTGCCAAAATATAGCAGAGAACAATAATCCAAAAAACTAACAAAACGCTAATGCCAAATAGAAGTGCTAGAAAACTAATATTTTACAGTGACCCATAAGTAACCTGAATACGTAATGGAAAATTACAGGAGGCTGTGACTTGTATGCATAATGGAAAAGTACAGAACAAAGACCACTGTTTCTTAAGAGAAAGTTAGGGTAACTTTCCACAATGACGTTATCACCTAAGAACAAAGAAAGTCATGTTGGTGCCAAGAAGGTCAGATAAGACACAAAATCAGACGTCTGGAATAACACCATATGGTGCCAAAAAGAACAGGTGGCTGGGATTTATGTAAATGTATAAGGGGTTGTGTAGTTTGTGGAGTACATTTTCTGTATAAAATGACTGTAAAACTGGCAATCGAGGTTCAATTCGGCGGAATTGATCCGGCTTTGTTGTGCACTTGTGCAAATAAAGTCTAACCTTTCTGAAGAGCTTGCTGCCGTGGTGTCTTTTCCCTCGTGAAGTAGTTTTCTACAGATTGGCGATTGGACTTTGAATTATGTCGGTTCCTAGACACGACACACTCCAGCCCTAGCAAAGCCACACCTCATTCAACAGCTAGAGCAGGGCTGCCCTACCCTGCTCCTGGAGATCTACCGTCCTGTAGGTTTTCACTCCAGCCCTAGCAAAGCACACCTCATTCAACAGCTAGAGCAGGGCTGCCCAACCCTGCTTCTGGAGATCTAGTGTCTAGTAGGTTTTCACTCTGACCCTAACAAAACACACCTCATTATATTCATGTTTGTGTTTGTGCGTATGGGTTTATACGTGTGTGTGTGTGTGTGTTTGTGTATGTGAGTGGGTGTGGTGTGTGTGTTTGTGTATTTGCATGTGTTTATCTCCATTTGTGTGTGTGTGTGTGTGTCCGTGAGACCCTTAGTTCTATCTCCTAAATATAAACATGTCCTAAATGTATCCATGGTGATACCAACCAGCTCCAAGTGTTGTTCCAACTACTGCTCCCACTGCTACAAGAAACCCTAGAAAAAGAAATGAATTACTGAAAGACGTTTATGATAATACAGATAAATAAGCAACATGGCATCTTTCTAATCCCCAACCATACATAGCACTGAACAAAGTCTGAAAACCTTCAACTGTTCCTGTCATTCTGCATTAATGTAACAGGACACTCACCCATTTCAAACGACTTTCACGTGTTCAGCAAATGCGATTCTGAAAGAAGAATATGGTCGTCTATCAGTGATATAAATCCAAATGCTTACCAACAAATACAGCACTTCTAAGACCCAATGATGCGTCATCAGTGGCCACGTGAACATGCACACTAAAAATGGGAGGTTACGTGCCCCACCAGATTTTTGATATCTGGATTTTTTATGTTTTTATCTTATTTTATTTTATTACTATTATTTTTTAAAATATATATATATATACAGTTATGATCATTTTATATCATGAGTCAAACGTGTTCTTCTAATTATGTCATAGATCATGCCTCAAAAAGTCACACACCCCCTTTCCATTTGGTATTGGTTTCTTCCAAAAGTTGCAGGATGAAATCGGTTCGCAACAGCAGGTACGCACGCACACAGCAGTCTGTTGCGCATCAATGTTTGAGGAGGTGTAGGCTACAGTTTAGCGGTGTGTTGCTGAAGTGGTTAGTAGAGCATCAATCCCTTTTTCAAACGTGTGAAAATGAAATGCAATGAGTTATACACACTTATTTGCATTGAGAAATATAGGCATAGTTTGCTTTGCAAGATAGTTGGCTAGTACCGGCTAAAGTTAGTAGCCATCCCTCAGGCCGGTTCTTTAGCCTTCTGGCTCGCTAGCTAGTCGTGACTTGTGACAGCATAGCATCATATTTAATATTGGTAAATGAGAGCTGTTTGAATCTTATGACAGTGAGCTGATTTTGTGAGCTGAGTTTTTGCCACCATTATCACAGGTTATAGTTAGCAAAACACTGAATTCCATTTGATATCCCCAGGTCAAGATGCAGAGGAAAATCTCGTCATTCTTTAAAAAAAAAACGACAGAAAGCCCCAGCCCTGTCCTCAGTTAGGAGGTTGATAGTGCAAGAGGTAGGTTATCTTATGTGAGATTTATAGTGATAGGCTATTTTAATTTATGCCCCTTAAAATTTTTGGGTGAAGCAGACAAGATTTATCTCTTTTTCAAGAAAAGTGGTAGCAGCGTAGAAGCAAGTGAGTGAATAAGTGAGTGTCATTTTCAATAACCATAGCAGCACAAATAATTGACATGAAAAATCTCTAAATAAATATACAGTATTTACCCTAATATAAAGTGGGAGATTACTGAGCTACAGAAACTGATTTAGTGACATGTTAAAATAATCCCCCCAAAGTCTTTGAATGTATATGTCAAATTGCAGAAAACTGTGTCATTATTTTCTTTCTCTTTCTGGGGAAGGACCCCCATGCCCCCGGTCTAATTGTGCCCCCCCCCCCCCCCCCCCCCCAGAATTTTGGCTTGCATGACGCCCCTGATGCCAGCTATGGCTGCAAAGGGGAAAGCTGGCAAAAGTCACTTTTGGAGACAATTGCGTGTTGCCTGATTTAAAGGACATGGACATTATGAAATGCCTGGATGGGCGTAAATGTAGAAATGTTGACATATTCTGGAAAATCCCCAACCAATTCTGGCCCCAGGATGGTGGAATGACCTCCCCGTGGAGGTCAGAACAGCTGAGACACTGACCCATTTCAAGCGACGACTGAAGACTCACCTCTTCAGGCTGCACCTCTCCCCATTCCTCCCTACCTCCCTGTAATCTCTCAAATGACTGTAAGCTTAGGGTTGTAACTAGGTAGCTGTTTCGTAGGTGACTTAGTTAATGCACCTATCTTAACTACTGCTTGTATTTTTTCCATAGACTGCGTTGTTGCTGTTCTCGTTGTGTTAGTGTTAATCAGTTTAACCTTCAGGGTCCAAGTTGAACTATGCGGTTGTTCCCTGCAATTGGACCTGTACTTCTCTCTAGGGTTTTCGTCATACTTGTTCCTGGTTATGGTTATACACTTTGTTGTACGTCGCTCTGGATAAGAGCGTCTGCCAAATGCCTGTACTGCAATTTAAAGGGGCGGGATTCATTAGAACAGGCGAACAAGTCCACATTCGGTGGAAAACACTGACGTCTGTTTTCCTCAACGAAAAAAACAAAACAAAAACAACACTATGGTTCCTATCCATCCACTAATCGACACAAACTTTTAAACAGTGAATTCCTGCATCCCGAACTGGTTGGCTATGAGCCTATGTTCTGCATAGCTGCCCAATTTATATATTGCTATAGCCGCTTGCATGGCAGTCTCCATCCGCGAACTCCGTCACGACCACCCTCTCCGTCAGGCTTCCTACCCTCATCCATAATCGACTGCTGGCTAAGGGAAGCAGGGTTGGTAACTCGCTAGAGTCGCTACCCAACTGTGTCACTGATGTTGCCCTTGTTGAATGAACTCGTAGCGCTATCTTCTGCTTTCCAACAAGTTTGAAAGTAAAACTTGGAGAGATTACTTTTTGCAAAAGCGAAATACAAGCGGTAAAGACGAGCGTATATTGTAGTACTGTGACAGGTGGCTACTTTGCGTGAGGTACAGTGGCGGGACAGGGTAAAGAACTGTTAGGCTACTACAGTTTAATCAAATTATCAGTTATTTACGTATTCAATTCAATTTTATTTGTATAGAACGATCACAACGTGACTTTACAGAGTAGCAAGGCAAGAGACAGCAAACAGCAAACACCAGATATGGTCCTATGGGAAAAAAGCACTGGAAATCTGCAGAGGGAACCCATGGCTCAAAAATGCGAATTCACTTCCGTATTTTAGGACTACAAACTGTGACACTCTAATAAATAACACAGAGGGATAGTCAGGCCTTTGTAAATATGATATTAATATATTACAGTGATATATGACCATAAGACATTCGGCTGTGTGTTTTTCCAATAGCGTTCAAAATGAATTTCCTTTCGTCCTGGCGATCGTTAGGTTCGTAGCTGATTGTTGTGATTGTTAATTTATAATGTCCGACAACGAGAGAGATGTTTGAGCATTATCATACCTTATCTGGCCTTTTCAATGCAGAAATCTCGCTGTGTCAAAAATAAAAGGACTTTAGGACATCCGTCAGAGTCGTCAATTAGCAACTTGTTGCAATGCAGAGCTTATTATGGCTGGTACAAAAACTAGCATGCACAGTGGGTTCCCAGCACTACGGCCTTGTCTGAATCAGCACACTTGCCTACTATTGAGTGTAAAAGTTGTATACAGCTTGTATGCAATTTGTATACTCAATAGTAGGCAAATGCACTGATTCATACATGGCCCACAATCAATTTCTCTGATCAAATTTCATTATGTGTAGCAAGCAGTTTGTGAAGAATTTTTCTTTTTTTTTTTGGTCCAGAAGTTTTGGGAAAACTGAAGTCTTTAAAACCTTTTAATAATAAAAAAAATTGTCTATAACTATTCCCCAGTGCCTCAAAAATGCCATTGGTCAGAACTGATCAGGTGACCCACTGATGCAGCAGCCTCAGTGAAGTGGATTTCGTCCACTATTAAATGGATCCCATTTTATCATCAAACTCAAGGCAAACTGTTTGCGAAATACGTAATTATAGCAAATTTGCTTCCTATGGGTATTTGCTAGCTGGTTTGTTATGAATATAAAGTGCAGGACTATGTAAAAAAAAAAAAAAAAAAAAAAAGTATAAAATTCCTGCACAGATCTCTAGATATGGATGAAAATACCCTCAAATTAAAGCGGACAGTCTGCACTTTAATTTATTACAATGCATTACATATTCATTGTTTCATTTCAAATCCAATGTGATGGAGTACAGAGCCAAAACTATAAAAACTGTGTCCCTGTCCCCACTGTAAATCCCAGCAATGTTTAGCTGCAGCTAAATCTCAGTATTGTTCAAGCGACAAAAAAGAGAACAAGATATTAATTTTAATAAACCAACACTACTCTATTTTCAACAAATCACATTGTGAAGGTTGTTTGTGTTTGTGAGGTTTCTTCCATTGCTGAAAAAAAAAAGCATGGCATTTTTCAGCTTTCAGAATTTCCTTTTGTGTCAACAGCACACTAAAAAATAATAATAATAATATTTTTTTTAGTTTGGGTTCCAAAGGGCCTGCTGGGCCTCTGCGAGCATCGTAGAGATGGATCCACGCGTTTCCCTAGCGACGGTTAAAGAAGCGGGAAGCGACAGCTCCGACTGCTCCCCCGACGCCGGACACCACCGCAGAGGCTGTGGTGGAGAGCCCCGCTGCCCCTGTCAATCACACACAACGTCCTCCGTCAGGTTTTTTAGGGGTTTTGTGTTTTACACTTTTTACACTTTCCCCCCGTTTTTTTTCTCCCTCCCAGGGGTTGCTAACAGGTTGTGCTGATCTCCAGTTGGTTTACAGTCGTAACAGCATTCAGGACACTGGATAAAGACAGAAGCCATGATTACACGGAATGACTGTTACTGACAAATCACATTAAGGGTTCAGCTCATAAATAAACATACAGCTTTAAATAATGGAGGCATTTTTGTCCTTGATTTGTAACGCCGACCTAGCTGCTGAAAACCCGAAAACCTCACGATCGACTCAGAATTACGAGACAAATGTTGACTGAATGGAAGACGAAAGCAGAAGGAGCACAGATGTGCGAGCGTGGACTTCTCTTCCTTCCGTACCTACTGACTGCAGAACGGCCACCGCCGACCCCGCTGCCACTGCGCCCCCATTGGCCACCGCCGCTGCTGACATCATAGAGGAGGCGGCGGATCCGGCTGCGATGCCGGCGGCCTTGAAACCCAAAGCTCCAAGAGCCGCTGGAACTCCCAACATCGCCACACCTGCGCACGGCACAAAGGGACATCCAGGTGTGGGCGCGCGTTTCCGTAAAACCGGGAGGCCGACCGTGACTCATCATTTAGACGAGAGCAGGGCTGCCCAACCCTGCTCCTGGAGATCTACCGTCCGGTAGGTTTTCACTCCAGCCCTAGCAAAGCACACCTCATTCAACAGCTAGAGCAGGGCTGCCCAACCCTGTTTCTGGAGATCTAGTGTCTAGTAGGTTTTCACTCTGACCCTAACAAAACACACCTCATTATATTCATGTTTGTGTTTGTGCGTATGGGTTTATACGTGTGTGTGTGTGTGTTTGTGTATGTGAGTGGGTGTGGTGTGTGTGTTTGTGTATTTGCATGTGTTTATCTCCATTTGTGTGTGTGTGTGTGTGTCCGTGAGACCCTTAGTTCTATCTCCTAAATATAAACATGTCCTAAATGTATCCATGGTGATACCAACCAGCTCCAAGTGTTGTTCCAACTACTGCTCCCACTGCTACAAGAAACCCTAGAGAAAGAAATGAATTACTGAAAGACGTTTATGATAATACAGATAAATAAGCAACATGGCATCTTTCTAATCCCCAACCATACATAGCACTGAACAAAGTCTGAAAACCTTCAACTGTTCCTGTCATTCTGCATTAATGTAACAGGACACTCACCCATTTCAAACGACTTTCACGTGTTCAGCAAATGCGATTCTGAAAGAAGAATATGGTCGTCTATCAGTGATATAAATCCAAATGCTTACCAACAAATACAGCACTTCTAAGACCCAATGATGCGTCACCAGTGGCCACGTGTACATGCACACTAAAAATGCGATATTTATGCAATTAAGACAATACTCTGAGTTATGTAAAAGTCATGTAAGCACGATACTTGGTTTTTTTGTTTGTATTTTTGCGATTAAGCTCTTAGTAACACTAAACATACTCACAGTAGAACATGTGGTGCATGACGACCTTACTCGCATTATTTGGTAAACATCATAATCGCATTTCCCCGGAAATATACACGTTCCCAGAAATATAGATATCTATGCCAGCCAGACGCGTCATGCCCATTCAAGCTGGGGGGGCACGTGCCCCACCAGATTTTTTATATCTGGATTTTTAATATTTTTATCTTATTTTATTACTATTATTTTTTTATAATATGTAGTTATGATCATTTTATATTATGAGTCAAACGTGTTCTTCTAATTATGTCATAGATCATGCCTCAAAAAGTCACGCACCCCCTTTCCATTTGGTATTGATTTCTTCCAAAAGTTGCAGAATGAAATCGGTTCGCAACAGCAGGTACGCACGCACACAGCAGTCTGTTGCGCATCAATGCTGGAGGAGATGTAGGCTACAGTTTAGCGGTGTGTTGCTGAAGTGGTTAGTAGAGCATCAATCCCTTTTTCAAACGTGTGAAAATGAAATGCAATGAGTTATACACACTTAATTGCATTTGAGAAATATAGGCATAGTTTGCTTTGCAAGATAGTTGGCTAGTACCAGCTAAAGTTAGTAGCCATCCCTCAGACCGGTTGTTTAGCCTTCTGGCTCGCAAGCTAGTCGTGACTTGTGATAGCATAGCATCATGTTTAATATTGGTAAAGGAGAGCTGTGTTAATCTTATGGCAGTGAGCTGATTTTGTGAGCTGAGTTTTTGCCACCACTATCACAGGTTATAGTTAGCAAAACACTGAATTCCATTTGATATCCCCAGGTCAAGATGCAGAGGAAAATCTCGTCATTCTTGAAAAAAACGACAGAAAGCCCCAGCCCTGTCCTCAGTTAGGAGGTTGATAGTGCAAGAGGTAGGTTATCTTATGTAAGATTTATAGTGATAGGCTATTTTAATTTATGCCCCTTAAAATTTTTGGGTGAAGCAGACAAGATTTATCTCTTTTTCAAGAAAAGTGGTAGCAGCGTAGAAGCAAGTGAGTGAATAAGTGAGTGTCATTTTCAGTAACCATAGCAGCACAAATAATTGACATGAAAATCTCTAAATAAATATACAGTATTTACCCTAATATAAAGTTTGAGATTACTGAGCTACAGAAACTGATTTAGTGACATTTTAAAATAATCCCCCCAAAGTCTTTGAATATATATGTCAAATTGCAGAAAACTGCGTCATTATTTTCAAGGACCCCCATGCCCCCTGCTCTAATTGTGCCCCCCCCCCCCCCAGAATTTTGGCTTGCATGACGCCCCTGATGCCAGCTATGGCTGCAAAGGGGAAAGCTGGCAAAAGTCACTTTTGGAGACAATTGCGTGTTGCCTGATTTAAAGGACATGGACATTATGAAATGCCTGGATGGGCGTAAATGTAGAAATGTTGACATATTCTGGAAAATCCTCGACCTATTTAAAGGGGCGGGATTCATTAGAACAGGCGAACAAGTCCATTTTCGGTGGAAAACACTGACGTCTGTTTTCCTCAACGAAAAAAAACAAAACAAAAACAACACTACGGTTCCTATCCATCCACTAATCCACACAAACCTTTGAGACTATGTTCTGCATAGCTGCCCAATTTATATATTGCTATAGCCGCTCGCATGACAGTCTCCATCCGCGAACTCCGTCACGACCACCCTCTCCGTCAGGCTTCCTACCCTCATCCATAATCGACTGCTGGCTAAGGGAAGCAGGGTTGGTAACTCGCTAGAGTCGCTACCCAACTGTGTCACTGATGTTGCCCTTGTTGAATGAACTCGTAGCGCTATCTTCTGCTTTCCAACAAGTTTGAAAGTAAAACTTGGAGAGATTACTTTTTGCAAAAGCGAAATACAAGCGCTAAAGACGAGCGCATATTGTAGCACTGGGACAGGTGGCTGCTTTGCGTGAGGTACAGTGGCGGGACAGGGTAAAGAACTGTTAGGCTACTACAGTTTAATCTAATTATCCGTTATTTACATATTCAATTCAATTTTATTTGTATAGAACGATCACAACGTGACAGAGTATCAAGGCAAGAGAAAGCAAACAGAGCAAACACCAGACATGGTCCTATGGGAAAAAAGCACTGGAAATCTGCAGAGGGAACCCATGGCTCAAAAATGCGAACTCACTTCCGTATTTTAGGACTACAAACTGTGACACTCTAATAAATAACACAGAGGGATAGTCAGGCCTTTGAAAATATGATATTAATATATTACATTGATATATGACTATAAGACATTCGGCTGTGTGTTTTTACAATAACGTTCAAAATGAATTTCCTTTCGTCCTGGCGATCGTTAGGTTCGTAGCTGATTGTTGTGATTGTTAATTTATAATGTCTGACAACGAGAGAGATGTTTGAGCATTATCATACCTTAGCTGGCCTTTTCAATGCAGAAATCTTGCTGTGTCAGAAATAAAATGACTAGGACATCCGTCAGAGTCGTTAAAGGTAACCGTCTGTATTTTGGAAGGCGCGATTCATGCGCTATCGAAACCTATTTTCATACCATAGACATCTATATGTCTATGTTTTTATACAGTCTATGATCGAATCCGAAAAGCCGGGTGAAGCTGGCAATTGTTGCTGACAACAATTGGAGACTTCCGGTTAGAGTATTTCAAACTAAAAGCTCGGTAAATGCAATGATTTCTTAAGTGCGATTTTTTCATTTCCCTTCTTGTAACAAATACAGTTGGATATAATTGCACATTATATACTCATATATAAACCCATATTTTTAACACTGTACAGTCACAATTGTGAAATGACGTTCCCGGAAATTGTTGCTGGTGTAGCCCGGCCATGTATTTCTATACACTGCCAGTTCAGTACTGGCTCATTGTTTACCAGATTACTGCCAAAACCAAACATTGTTACCAAATGAAAGGGGGCATACATTTACTCTACAGACCCATATCTTCAAGATTATGAAATAATTTCTTTGAAAGCACGTTCCCAGCAATTGTTGCTGGTGTTTTAGTGTAGCCCGGCCATGCATACTGTCTCTCACCTCTTACTTGTCATGTCCACAGGGAATGCGCACCTTTGGTTGTTTGTGTGAGCAGGGACCGAACACAAATCGAGTGCATTTCTCACAGTTGTCTTTAGCCCTATTCCGACTGCGTTTGGCAGCCAGGCACAGACCGGCCTTCCCAGGAGTGATGGGTGAGTGAGGTAATGCTGGGGCCGCGGCTGCTTGGGCTGTATTTATATAGCGCTTTCATCCAAAGCACTTTACCATTGATGCCTCTCATTCACCCATTCACCCACACACCAATGGTGAAAGGCTGCCATGCAAGATACAAATCAGCTCATTGGGTGCAATTAGGGGGTTAGGTGTTCTTGCTCAGGGACACTTCGACACGCCCAGGGCAGGAGGGTCGAACCGGCAACCCTCTGACTGCCAGACAACCGCTCTTACCTCCTGAGCCATGTCACCCCTGTCTTCGACTTCGTGCCATTTTCATTCAGCTTGCGTGCCAGGTTCACTCATCAGTAACTCCAGGGCTTCCTCTGGTCCCGCTCACCTGCGTGATTCTGCCATCCTGTAGTCTGTTCTGAGTTCACCCACGAGTCGCAGTTTCAGTGAAAAACTGAAAGTATGTTGGAGGCGTTATCTCCATGGAGCTATAAGCCCATCATTTCTATCACTACGATTCTAAAAAATTACACTGAAGTCAATGATCGAAGTAAACCTTAATCTGTAATTAATCAAACAATCGCAGTGAATTAATTTTATGTGATTACATGTGTGAAATTAGTTTTGATAGCACTTGACCCAGCAATTCTTCTCAAAGCATGGGTCATTCAGTCGCTGAATAGCCTGCCAGAGGAGAGAGCAACCCATTCACGCCTGGGTATAAGCACAAGTTACCTATTAGTCTTGTGGGGGGGGGGGGGGGGGGGGGGGGGGGGGGGGAGGGGGGGGTGGTTCTGGGGGGTTGGGTGGGGGGGGCACATACTGTCTGTATTTCTTTAATGAGTCGATTTTTTAGAATTCTAACAACACGGTTATTTTAAGCCCAGCTATTTAGGAAAACTTGTGGATGGAGGAGGGTATTGCACTTTTGGTGTTGGACTAATTTGCATTTTAAAGTCCAAACACCCGATGGCTCTGGCCTTTCTAGCGTTAATGAGCTACAGTAACAGACCTGGCCACCAACATTTCCATTAAAGTATTCAAATGAACTGCGCTAAACCAGAATAAACAAAGCAGCACCAAGCGCGTCTTCCATTAGCCACTCGTGTTAAAATGTTAACGCTGAAATCAACACTAAAAACTACAGCAAGCCAGTGGCAGTGCTGTTCATGGACATATGATGACCCAGTTGTAATAGTGGTTGTTCTAGCTAAGCATCTCTCTTTCCTGCTACCGACCGCCAGCAAGCTGAACCAGTTGTCCCAGTTCCATCCCTGCCCCGTGCCCAAAGTTCATCTTTGATCTTACAGATGCTCCTGGTCCTGGTTCTAATATCCCATCCTCAGGGGCACCCCTGAGCTTTTTCTTTCTTTCTTTGTTTCTTTCTTTCTTTTTTTGGGGGGGGGAGGGCTCTTGCATTTTTGCATTTTAAGCACTGCTTATACGCTAAGGCAGTGGTCCTTTTTGCAGGGGGGCGGGGGGGGGGGCGCACTAAAGGCCTATCTTGCACATAGCACGGATGTTTTTAAGGTTCGTTGCACCTACGGGTGCGTGGTTTGACGCTAAAGCAGCTTGGGAATCGCGGCGACGTTACTGCTCACCCCCTGCGCTGGGACCGCTGTGCTCTGCTGGCCACCGGGCGCAGCTACGGCCGAGCTAGCATCGTTCCTACCCGCTCTGCTGCTGCCGCTGCCAATGCCGCAAAATAAACGCCTTCCTTTACGGCGTTCCCCCGGGGCCGCAGGGTCTTCTGCTTTTTAACGTGTCCCTAAAGAGCCTGCACGCCTAAACCGGCTGCCGGACGAAGGGAAAATTAAATCACAAAAAACCAGCAGACTATGACCCTCCGGTACTGAATTCGAATTGTATGAAATGACATTTTGTATGAAATGTGCTAATGCGCTCTACAAATTAAACTTGCCGTGCCTTGCCTTGATTTCTCCTGATATTTCAAGGATCCACCCAAAAGCGTTTGGCGAGGACCTGACAAAAAAAGCGAGCAAAATGAATCAAACAATCAAATTTGAAATAAACTGGCGGAGTCAGCAGTGACCTGTCGTGCCGTGCCAACGCAGTCCCCCTCTCAAACGTTGCGTACTCGGAAGTTCTGAACACAGGAAGCACACAGGATGCAGAGTGGCTGTTTTTTTTTTTGTTTTAAATGTCAGCATGTAAGACCTTCCCCAGAGCATCCTCTGCTGGGACCACAGGCTGACCCACTTATATTAGGCATTTGGACCACTGATCAGAGGAATCTTGAGCCCCAGACTGGGCAGGTGGAGGCTTCACACCTCTGAGAAGAGCCAGCATGCACGCCCGCCTCGCTACACTGTTCATCGCCATCAGTGAGTTCCTGTTTTTTAAAATGTTTTTATTATTTTTTTACATATTTCATGTTTTTAAAAAAAGGTTACAATAATGTGTTCAAATACTTTCACATAGGCTTCCTGGTATCATAGTGGAAGAAAATATCAAGGAGTGTGTGTGTCATTTTATCATGTTTTCAAGAAGCAAAGGTAACCTAAACTGTTCTGCGACACAGAATTTTAAGAAAAGCGGGGTGTTAATGTGGCAAAGGCTCTAATTGGAGTACATTATATACAGTCCCCTCCAAAAGTATTGGGACAGCAAGGTCAATTCCTTTGTTTTTGCTATACACTGAAGACAATTGAGTTTGAGGTCAAAAGATGTACATGAGATGACAGATCCAAATTTCAGCTTTTATTTCCTGGTATTTTTATCTAGATTTGTTAAACAACTTAGAACATATCACCTTTTGTATCAGACAACCCAATTTTTAGGTGAGCAAAAGTATTGGAACATGTGACTGACAGGTGTTTCTTGTTGCCCAGATGTGTCCTGTTAGATTGATTGGTTAAACAATAAATAGTTCTGAATGTCTACTGTTGGTTTTAGCCTGGGGTTTTGCCTGTGAAAACTGTATTTGTGTTATAAAAGATAAACTAACATGAAGACCAGAGAGCTGTCTTTGGGAGAAAAGCAAGCTTAGAAAAGAGGGGAAATCGATCACAAGCATTGGGGATAGCTTGTACGACAACTTGGAATGTCCTGAAAAAGAAAGAAACTGCTGGCGTACTGAGCAACAGATATCGAACAGGTCGACCAAGGAAAACAACAGCAGTTGATGACAGAAACATTGTGAAAGCTGTGAAGAAAAACCTCAAAACATCAGTCAGTGACATCAAAAACAATCTCCACAGGACAGGGGTGAAGGTATCTCAATCAACCGTTCGAAGAAGACTTAGAGAGCAGCAATATAGAAGCTACACCACAAGATGCAAACCACTCATCAGTAGTAAGAATCGGAAGACGAGATTACAATTTGCAAAGAAGTACAGAGATGAGCCACAAAAGTTCTGGAACAAAGTTTTATGGACTGATGAGACCAAGATTAACCTCTACCAAAGTGATGGAAAGGCCAAAACATATAAGCTCATCTGTGAAGCACAGTGGAGGAAGTGTCATGGCTTGGGCTTGCATGGCTGCTTCTGGAGTGGGCTCACTAATCTTTATCGATGGTGTAACTCATGATGGTAGCAGCAGGATGAATTCAGAAGTCTACAAAAACATTCTGTCTGCCAACTTACGGAGAAATGTGTCCAAACTAATTGGGAGGAACTTCATCATGCAGCAAGACAACGACCCAAAACACACTGCTAACACAACAAAGGATTTCATTAGGGAGAAAAAGTGGAAGGTTTTAGACTGGCCAAGTCAATCACCAGACCTTAACCCAACTGAGCATGCATTTCACCTCCTGAAGAGGAGATTGAATGGAAAAAGCCCCCAAAACAAACAACAACTGAAAGAGGCTGCAGTAAAAGCCTGGAAAAGCATCACAAAAGAAGAATGCAACAGTTTGGTGATGTCAGTGGGTCGCAGGCTTGATGCAGTTATTGCAAGCAAGAGATATGTTACCAAATATTAAGTGTTATTTGCTTTCATTTACTTAAATACTCTCTGTTCCAATACTTTTGCTCACCTAAAAATTGGGTGGTCTGATGCCAAAGGTGCTATGTTCTAAGTAGTTTAACACATCTAGCTGTAAATACCAGGAAATAAAAGCTGAAATTCTAAACTCTTGTCTCATGTTCATCTTTTTATCTCAACCCCAAATGTATTCAGTGTATTGCAAAAACAAAGGAATTGGCCATGCTGTTCCAATACTTTTGGATGGGGAGTGTACATAGCACCACGGTAACATTCACCGAAAATCTCCGCATTGTGTCGCGTATCTTTTCACAGCTCTGACAGGGCAGAAACTGTCCGCAGAAACGGAGACGCGGTCCGCCGGCGCGGGCGAAACCGTCTCGCTGCGCTGCGATGTCGCCCACGAGAAGCAAACGCTGTGGTTCGGGCAGCGCTGCGGCCAGGTCCCGTTCCTCGGCGTCTCGGCCAGCTCCAAGGGCTACGACGCGCGCGCGCTTTTCGCGCAGTTCGTCCGCGGCGCCGACCCGCGCCTGGCGGTGGAGTTCGACGCGGCCGCCGAGTCCGTCCTCCTGAAGATCGAGAACGTGACGGAGGGCGACGCGGCGCTGTACTTCTGCGCCTCCATGCGGAGGGGAAGTCTGTACTTCGGGAACGGCACCAGAATCGTGATATCCGGTGAGCTCACGCACATTTCAACGTATTTAATTTCCTTATTCTGTTTTTCTTTTTTCAGAAGTAGTAATAGAATAGAGTTAGGCAGGCATGGGTTACGTCCGGTTACATTACAGACATTTAGCAGACGCTCTTATCCAGAGCAACTTACACAACTTTTTTACATAGCATTTACATTGTATCCAATTATACAGCTGGATATATACTGAGGCAGTGCAGGTTAAGTACCTTGCTCAAGGTTAAAACAAGTGTCCTAGTGGGGAATGGAACCTGCAACTCCTTTGCCAATCCTGTTATGAACCCAGAGCCCCCCCCCCCCATTCCATCTCTGTCTCTCAGGTGGTGAGCATGATCCCCCCCCCTCTCTGCTGCCCACGGACTGTGTTCTCTGCTGTGTGCATCTGACCTTCGTCTCTGTGGTCTGTGTTGTGGTCTGCACCCTGGGTCTCTGCTACTGCATCCGGCAGGCAAGGGCTCGACACACACACGCACACACACACACACACACACGTACACATGCACGCACACACACGCACACACACACACACATGTACGCACACACACACACACACACACACACTGCATCACACTGCATACACACACACGCACACACGCATGCATGCACACACGCACACAGCCACACACACACACACCCATACACACACACACACACACACACACACACACACACGCATGCATGCACACACGCACACAGCCACAGGCACACACACACACACTCACACATGCACGCACACTCATGTACACATACACACACACGCACACCACACACACATATACACACACCCATGCACACACAGCCACAGGCACACACACACACTCACACATGCACGCACACTCATGTACACATACACACATACGCACTCATACACACACACACATACATCGCCACCGGCACGCACACACACATACACACACACACACACACACATCGCCACCGGCATGCACGCACACATTCACGCATGCACGCACGCACACACACACACACACACACACACACATAGAAAGAATGGTACAGTACCTCCAGCGGGAGAGGAGGAATAGATGATGTCAGGACACAGTGTTTCATTTGATAATGTTTGATATTCTTTTCAGATGTTAAAGAAAAAAACCCAAGAAGAGAGGGGACTGCCAGTTGCTTCTGGGTAATTATTTCTGTAATGACAGTTTTCCCATTTTTTCCATGGCCATGAAATGTAACAGACCCGTAATTCCCAAATCACACAAATTCATATTCATATTAATAAAGATTTGGTCTGTGAACATGGAACTGAAATACAACTGCGCAGCATGAACGAGGTGCAGTCGGTTTAGCGGGGGTATTTCCGGTCACCCTCCCGGCGTGAAAGGGGAAAAGGTCTCCGCTCCTGCACTGGTGCTGAAAGAGCTGCCGTGTGCCTCTCAGATCTCAGCTTTGGCAAAGCTCCTGCTGGGTTTTCTCAGGGCCCAGAGCTCACGTTTTTTAATGCTAAGGGCGACACAGAAAAGAGAGACCCACCTGTGTAGATAAGGACATTACATTACATTGCAGGCGTTTTAGCAGATGCTCTTATCCAGAGCAACTTCACACCGGCCCGTCCATTTTCTGTGTGCCGCCAGACTGATGCGTTACATTTACCCAGCGAGACCTTGGATTAAATCAAATCAAATTAAATCAGTTCATCACTGTGGCTCTCAGATGACTGGAAGGTCCCACAGATTAGAGGATCACAGAAACAGTCACGATCAGAGCAGTGAACACTCAGGGCTGCGGGTTACCAGATGCAGGTTTATTCATAAAAACCCAACACCCGAAACAGGGGTCTTACATACAGGACAATACAAATACAGCTGTATCCAACCTCCAATGTGCTACAAATATAAGAAAAATGTAAAAATATTTCATTTTTGTAAAGGATGAAGAGGCGGACACGCAGGACTGCAACATGAAAACAGAAAAAAACGGCGAATGAACCCTTCATCGCACGCATCACAGCATGTTTCCCGCGCTTTTTATTTGGAACGTAAGGCAGAAATGCCTCCCCCGGTTCACTGCAGTCACCCTCAGTGTGGCATTCCGGCATTGTGTCGGATGTTTACACGGCAGCCTGTGCGATCGCTTGCGTGTGGTTCTGCATTAGCGGCTCGCAGCTTCCGGCCCTGCGTAATGGCCGTCTGGTTTGCGCCGTCAGGCTACAGGTGTGACTTCCTGTTCACTGTTGCCGGGCGCCAAAGCACAACTCTTTCACGTTCCACCACGCGGCATCCAGTCATTATACATTCAAATGTCAAAATACAACATTGCATAAATAGAAGCTGAAATAAAATAAAATATGAAAATTCTTTACGTTGATTCTGACAGTGGTACCGTCAAAGTATGAGGCATGAGAGAATTTAACTGTGGGTCCAACAGGAAGTAACGCCAGACCCCAGCTACATCCTGTTCTGATGCAGTGATCTTTATCAGGTTAGGAGTCTGACCTTACTTTCCTTATGCATGTGTGTGTGTGTACGTGTGTACGTGTGTGTGTGTGTGTGTGTGTGTATGTGTGTGTGTGGCTGTGTGTACGTGTGTACGTGTGTATGTACGTGTGTGCATGTGTGTGTGTGGCTGTGTGTACGTTTGTACGTGTGTGTGTGTGTGTGTGTGGCTGTGGCTGTGTGTGTATGTGTGTGGCTGTGTGTGTGTGTGTGTGTGTGGCTGTGTGTGGCTGTGGCTGTGTGTACGTGTGTGTGTGTGCATGTGTGTGTGTGCCTGTGGCTGTGTGTGTATGTGTGTGTGTGTGGCTGTGTGTACGTGTGTGTGTGTGTGTGTGTGTGTGTGTGGCTGTGGCTGTGTGTGTGTGTGTGTGGCTGTGGCTGTGTGTGTATGTGTGTGTGTGTGGCTGTGGCTGTGTGTGTATGTGTGTGGCTGTGTGTGTGTGTGTGTGTGTATGTGTGTGGCTGTGTGTGTGTCAATTTCACTTACAAATCTCACTTCTGAAAGTGGTCAAAAAAAGTTTATTTCTCAGATGTCATGACACTCCACACCAGGAGGGCGGTAGCACTTGGTAAACATTTTTGTTCACAGTATTACTTCACAGTTCATTCACAGTCATTCACAGTTTCTCACCGTTATTAGTGCATGTTTACTGTACAGGAATACCGAAATATACATCACAAAATTCATTCCTGTTTGTTCATTTCGCTCGTAGTATTAAGCATTTAAAAGAATGACTTCAGTCATGTAGGCATTATCCTGTACCAGTGTGTTTCAATACAGCACTATTGTCAAATGAGGATATTAACGTTTAAAAAATGTAAACTGTGAAACACATCTGAGAACACAATTATTACCTGTGTGAGCTGAAGTCCATCAAACCATCCATTATCTATACCCACTTATTCCGGGCTGGGTCGTGGCGGGTGCTGGAGCCTATCCCAGCATGCACTGGGCGAGAGGCAGGATTACACCCTGGACAGGCTGCCAGTATATCGCAGGGCACACACACACCATTCACTCACACACTCATACCTATGGGCAATTTCGCATCTCCAATTAGGCTACCTGCATGTGTTTGGACAGTGGAAGGAAACCCACGTGGACACAGGGAGAACATGCAAACTCCACACAGAAAGGCCCAGGCCAGGATTCGATCCCACAACCTTCTCGCTGTGAGGCGACAGTGCTACCCGCTGCACCACCGTGCCGTCCCCCAAACGGAATGGTACAATATAATATGAAATATATAAATATAAAATATAATGTAAAAATTGAATTATGATATTGCACCATTGTATTTGCCCTGAATTCATGACACATTACAGTATAAACACTTGGCAGATGCTCTTGTTCAGAGCGGGGATCAGGCACATCGAGGACAGCCTGGGAGCCATGGTAACGTACTGCACACCTAACCCTAACCCTGCCCCCACTATGCAGGCACTGTGGCTGAGCTGATATGGAGGTACGCACATAGGAGAAAATAATTTTAAAAAACAGGTTGATTAAGAGAAGCAGCCATTTAAGGGTGAAAATGAAAGGACTGCCATGTCCTCTGGATCTTTCAATACTGGTAAAGTTAAAAACATTAGTGGGTATCATAGTGACGGAACTGGCCATGTAGCCTAAAGGTTGCAGGTTTGATTCCCAGACAGGACACTGCTGGCAGCTTGATTCAATACCCAGCCTTACAAATGGACACTATGCAAAAATGCAACAAAAAAAGTGCTGTACAATGTGTAAATATGAACCGTCTGGAGAATGCCCACAACTCTATGTTATGTAACGTAATGTTTACACCTGGATGCTTGTGGGAACCTGGAGGTTACATTGGTCAGCCAGTAGGGGGAGCTCTGTCACAGAGAACAAGTCCATCTGATATCCCACTGCAGTGGAGCAGGCAGCGGACGGTATCAGGTATTCACGGGGTGCATCTCAATACTTCTCCACTATAATGCATATTCATATACTGAAATAACGGTAGCTTATTTATATTTAGAGTCATGTTGATTTAAACAAAATTCACGTAGACGCAGATTTAAAAAAACAGCTTCCCTGTCTTGGTGAATTTGTAGAATAACAGTCATTACAGGCAGCTTATCCAGTAGTTAAGTACCTTCCTCAAGAGTACAACAGCAGTGCCCCACACAGGAATCAAACCTGCAAGCTTTAGGTTACAAGCCTAGCTTCTTACCCATTATACTCCACTGTCTAGATCATGAAATGAACTGGCATTTTGTGTCATAATAACCTATTGAGGCACAAATTTGGTGAAAATTTTGGTAGAAAATTTTTGGTAGAAAAGTTCTCCACCGCCTCTGCTTTTGAAAGTTTGCGTAGTGTCAGATCCTGAGGGATGGGATTTCCATCTGAGTGGGCATGAGCGCGATGATGTCGCCCAGAAATGTGCTAGGAGTTCTGCGATAGGATGCATCGATGGATCCTTCGTCCGGAGGAGGCGAGGAGCCCAGTTGCTTCGCTCATCTCCTCCAATACTGGGACACTGAAGGTGGGAAGGAGGCACAGAACGGTTTCTGGGGCACGGAGGAGATGAGGAGGTGGTGGAGGAATGGAAGATGCATTTTTTTCATTTTTGGGACGCACCCACGGCATCACACACACAAGATGGCGGTGACCTTTCACCTTGTCCCGGGACACGAGCACCGAAATCACCACAGCGGACCCCTGCTGACCTGCACGACCGCTGACGATGAGGACAGACGTCTTCACTTCTCCTCCATGTCCCCAGATGACTTAATCTCTCTTAAGGGGAACTGCTCATCCAGCTGCTCTGCTCTCCTCTTCCTTTTCCGCTTCATCTGTCTTCTTTTGTAGCATTCATAAGTACCTAAAATGGCCAGTAGTAGTAGTGCTAATATTCCTGCTATTATAAAACCAATCGAGAGCCAGTCTGGAACAGAAAGAAAGCATTGGAAATAAAACAAAGCAGGAACACACCTGGTGTTTTAACAGGTGCCGGCAGTGTGCAATTTTTTTACATGCACACTGCATTTTCAAAGCAGACTGGACCAGACTTCACCAGTGGGGTTTCCCACAATTCATAGGAATAATAAAATAATAATAATAATAACAATAATAATAATAATAATAATAATAATAATAATAATAAAAGCATGGTGGGGAAAAAAACAACCAATGAAAAGTATTCCCATTTAAGTGATGCACAGTTCTTTCTGCGTACATGTATACTTATATCCAGACCTTGATTTATTCATTTTTTATTTTAAATTTAAAAGTGGTCGTATCCACGGTAACGAGTGAGGTCTAAAGTCCTGTCTCAGCGCATTTTATACCCTCCAGGCCCTGCGCTCTAGCGGACTTGTCTTAGCCACGCTGAGCACTTCAGACAACCATCACAGTACGCAAGACTGAAGTACGCAAGGGCCCAGTCCACTGGTCTGGAGAGCGGACATTTTGGATTCAGCCTGCATCACTAGCCCCACCCTATACTTCCCCTCATTTGGACTTCCACCATTCCAGCTGGTTTGTTACCTCAGCTGTAACCTGCTCAACTCATTTTATTCGCTGTGAGAGATCCCTCATTACGTTTCTGTTGCATCCACACTACTGCTGCTTTACACCAGGCTGGCCGGTGGAGGATGGGCTCCCCCTCTATAGCCGAGTTCTTCCTGAGATTCCTTCCCATCAGGGAGTTTTTTTCTCGTCACCATTTGAAGGTTCTTCTCCCCACTGGGGAGTTTTTTTTAACCACATGTACTATCTGGGGGTTCAGGCCTGGTTTCTGCTCTTTTCTGCTATTCTGTAAAGCCTCTCGTTTTCTGTAAAAAATTGACTTTATCTGATTTGATTAAATACGGATACACCTCTTACCTGTGTTTTGGTTTCCAACAGGTATGCTTTTGAGAGTGAGGGATAGGATGGCTCTTCCTCCCATTTTCTCCCGAACAATGTACTTCCCTTGATCCTTTGCAGTGACGTTGCTCAGTGTCAGGGATCCGTTCCGCACAGTCAGCCTCTCCACGTGCCCCTGGCACACTCCGTCCGCAGTGGAGTTCCCTGCCAGTCCACAGAACTCGATGTAGGGCGAGCTCAAGCAGCAGAGAGGAATGGTGAGGTTATCGCCTTCGGACAGTTCGTGGTTCTCCACCAGACCTGCAGAGGGCAGCACCACCGCGTGTGTGACACTACACATTACATTACTGCAGTGGTTCCCAACCTCATTCCTGGGGTACCCCTGTGTATGCTGGTTTTTGTTCCAACCACAATGCCAGAATTTTAACAAGTTGTTAATTTTTCTTAATTAGGTGCTTTTCATGTTTAGAGGGATTATCAACCCATTTAAGCCACATCATGTCAAAAATAGCCATGAACAATAAAGTTACCATGTTCATATTGTGCTTTATTGCAAACAATTACATAGAAGCGGTAGCAAACTTTTTGGACCAATTGAAAGACTGAGATTAATCAATGTACATGTAGCGGAACATGTTTAATTTTCTGAAATTTATTGACACAATGCAGGTTTGGCTCGCTATCATTTGCTTTGTCTTTGAATTCTTCATTATCTTCCAGATGATTAGTTTTAGTGGCCAGATGTCTATACTTTGACCAATGAGAAACCTATTGACTCACCTCAGTCTTTAATTTGATCTGTTAAAAATAATTAACCTTTTAAAGTATTTTTTTTGCAATGTAGCACAATAAGCACAGTATGGACATGGGAATTTTATTCTTCGTGGAATGCTTAGCTATTTCTGACAATGTGGTTGAAGAGGGTAAATAATCCCTCTAAGCATGAAGAGCACCTAATTAAGAAAAATTAACAACTAGTAATAATTCTGGAATTGCATTTGTGGTTGGAACGAAAACCAGCATACACAGGGGTACTTCAGGACCGAGGTTGGGACCCACTGCATTACTGCACTGTGTCTTTGGCTGATTTCACACTTCAAACTGTCAAAACAACAGTCTTGAAGGAAAGGCCAAAACAAAAATGAGAGAAAAGTTAAAATAAAAAATAGGGATTTAAAAAACACAATCATTTTATCACCATTTTCCCCTTTCTTCCAAAGTGCATTTTAGTCCAATTCATTGCTGAAACATTAATGAAGAAACAAACGCTATTGACTTTCCCTGCGACTCAGAGCCATGGAACTTAAAATCAACATTAAAAGGCAAAAGACATCCGCCAGTCCACGTCAGTCCTCATCAGTCTCCTGGCAGGAACTCACCTTTCACCGCCAGCACAACGGTCTTCATGACGCGTTCCGTCGCAACATCGATGACGGAGTAGCTGCCTTCATCTGCGAACGTGACGCGATCCAGCCGTAGCTCGTTGTTCTTGAGCGCCGCGCGCGATGTGTACGCACTGGCTGGCGTTAGCGTGTTCTGCCACACGGTGCACACGTCAGCCTCGGTGGAGCTTGACGCTGGCGCGAACCGGACTCTCGCGCTTTCCGTCACAGGCAGGCCTATCGCCAACGTTTTCCCGAAAACAACGGAAACATTTTCTTCATGGCCTGCGCACAGAAAATAGAATTCCACACAGAATTTGGATCTCCTGTTGACATTGAAACATTAAACAGTACAAGTACCACCCAACATAGACATTGACATTATCGGCCAACCAGACGCACTACCCATTAATGCAGACAGAGCCAAAACAGATACCAGACCATGGGGCCCATCCACACACTGGAACACAGCCTTAATAGATACCAGACCATGGGGCCCATCCACACACTGGAACAGAGCCTTAATAGCCCCTTGTAATTTTACATTTTGAAATAAAAAAATAAAAAAGCATTTTTGTTTTTTAAATGAGGGTACGGATTTCCAAATATTCTCACCTTGAACGATAAGCTGAACACTCACGACATCTTTACCATTTCCCCCTGGCTTTTGCAATTTACAATGGTACTTTCCATTGTCCAATAACCTGGTTTCGTTAATGATGAGGTGGTACAGATACTTTGAGTTCTTCTCCTTGGATATCTCAGTTCTGATGTGGTAGTCATCAGAAGGGTAGGATTTTCCCTTGGTGAAGTCACAGACAGGTCCATCATTAGTGACCCACTGGATGTACAAGCCGTCCTCTGTTTCACCGTTCATGTGCGCCGAGACATTGCAGGGCAAAACAGCCGTGTCCCCCACCGTCACCTGCACCAGCTGAATGGGCTGTCCAAGCTCGGCCTGGTTTCCTACCACTACAGACACATAGTTATTAGAATGAAAACGGGTTTTTTAAATGGCTGCAAGTTCTCACCATCCTAAAAAAATCTTATTTCATACTTTTGCTGCAACCTTTCTCTCACACTCTAACACTCACAGATTGCCCCTTAATTTCGCAACTCTGTTATAATGCCACCCAGCACCCGCACCACAACATATCTTCACCAGATCCATAACGCTGGAAATACCGGATAATAATGTGCCCAGTGCACCATACTCCCTTAAGGTCAAAATTAAAACATTCATTCCAAGTAACCTTACCCTTCATCCTTAAATAGTCACAACCAAACATTTACACATTTATGATCAGCAATCGTTGAGCTTAATCACACTTATGAACATTATCTTTTGTCAGTAAAAATACCAGTTTAAACAGGTTTTCACTTACAGCGAAAGACTGTTGTCAAGAGGACAAACAGGAAACACTTCCTTAAGCTCATTGGTGACTGTAAATATATAAAAAACAATTCACGGATTAAAATTGACAGCAAATTGGTTGTACAAAACTAAAACAGTCTCTTTCCAAGTTTTAAATGCAACATATTAGATTTAGCAGTACCTTGCTCAAAGGTACAACGGCACTGCCCTACCCAGGAAACTAAACTGCGACCCTTAATTTAAAAGACCAATTCCTTACCCTTTTATACTACACTCCCGCCCAGTATAAACGAATGACGACATCAAAGGAACCTTCACGCACAGATTTATGTACTTATGAATAAACTTGGTTGCGATGAGTCGATACTGCTAAGTGAGTATTATGAAGTCATAAGAAATGCAGGCACCTGGGAAGGTGGACTGTAGCCCGGAAGTGCGTCGAATTTCAGAATACCAAAACTTTTTCTTCTTTTATCTCAGTAAGAAGAGATTTGATTTGATATGGTAAAGGCGATACCGAAATTAAAATTATTTATAGTAACTTTTTAATAACCTATACTTCCTCGGAAAATGTAAGCTGAATAAGATGATAATTAGGTATGCTCATGATAGCTAGCTACTTTAAAAAAACTGCGTCACTAACTAACAGGTTTCACTTTCACTGTAAACATAGTAGTTGAAAAAATAAAACAAAACATGATAATGTACGGGCACATTAATTCAGAAATAGCAACAGAGCCTTCATTACTAACCGTCTCCACAAATAACAGTGTAGTTGAAAAAAGAGCGAAGTACGTAGCTGCATATTTTTACCTGTACGCGGACTTTTTTTGGCTATTTTTAAAAAAACACCGAAGGAGCGGTCAGGCACTTTATTTGACCACAGAAATTATTTATCTTCCCATAAAAACCGCCGTATCAGACTCTTGCATGAAGCCACTGTGTCACCTGCGTGTTTAATTCTCCGAAGGCGCTATATGATCAGCCAGTTAAAGTCACTGATCCCACTCGTCACGTGAGCGCCTTAATAATCTGGGACATTGTGCGGGGATGTAACCCGCAAGGAAAAGAGGACGATCTACAATTTGAGGGTATTTTAAAATGATATCAACAACTATGCTTTATTCTCCTGAGACTCAGGGGGAAAGGTTCACAATTATTATTTAAAAATATATTTTCAGTGTTTATATTTTTTCAAAAGAGTAATAAAAAATACAAATATTTAAAAAAACAAAAACAATCTGTTGGGATTAATGGTATATACCGTATATACACACCCACCGGCCACTTCATTAGGTGACAGGAGTGGCACCCGGTGTGGTCTTCTGCTGCTGTAACCCATCTGCTTCAGGGTTCGACGTGTTTTGCGTACCTCGGTTGTAACGAGTGGTTATTTGGGTTACTGTTGCCTTTCTATAAGCTCGAACCGGTCTGGCCATTCTCCTCTGACCTCTGCCATCAACAAGCCATTTTTGCCCAGGGAACTGCCGCTCACTGGATATTTTCTCTTTTTCTGACCATTCTCTGTAAACTCTAGATATGGTTATGCGTGAAAATTCCAGTAGATCAGCAGTTTCTGAAATACTCAAACCAGCCCGTCTGGCACCAACAACCATGCCACGTTCAAAGTCACTTAAATCACCTTTCTTCCCCATTCAGATGCTTGTTTTGAACTTCAGCAGATCGTCTTGGCCATGTCTACATGCCTAAATGCATTGAGTTGCTGCCACGTGATTAGCTGATTAGATATTTGCGAGCAGATATTTGCGAGCAGTTGAACAGGTGTACCTATTGAAGTGGCCGGTGAGTATATATACTGTGCAAAAGTCTTAGGCACCCTAGATTTTTAAATATTATATATAGTATAGATTTGGTCTTAGATGTTTATTTTTTGTTTTCTGCGTTAGTGTGTCAGCAGAAAAGAGCAAATTTGAGATTTCCAAACATGAATTTTCCAAAAAATTTAATTTTGCAGATAAATTTTTGTATTTTGTTAAATAAAGTAATATTTGAAGTAACAGACTACTTTTCAGATAAAAACTTGATCAAGGGACTCTGGGATTACCTGCAGAGCCAGAAGCATACTGCCCCCTACACATAGCAGGGTCTCAGGAGGATAAGCAAAAATTATTATATGAATATACATAACAAAAACCTTTGATAGTTATCGCTATCGCTACCCCCCGCCCTGTTCCCTCACTCATGCCCCACTTCCTGTTCCTTTGTCCATTCTGCGCTATGTGTGTGTGTCAGCTTAGCGCTACTTTTTGCTAGGAGCGCTATGAGGTGGGTGATAGGAGAAGCAAGCTGCAGTATGTGTTGAAAGATGTGCAAGATTCTTCTGTCTGCCAGCAGGGGGGCAGTGCAGTCATGTCGACAGGAGCAAAGGGGAAAACCAGCACCAACCTGCGCAGTACATTTGATGCCTCACTTGACCGTACTGCTTGGAAATTTCCAGGCCCGGTGAATATGAACCTGCAACTTCTAACTCCTTAGCCAATCCTGTTATGAATCCAGAGCCCAGCGTTCAACTTTACGATACAAAACAGTACTTCCTGCGTTTCGTTTGTTCCCCCCATTCCATCTCTGTCCCTCAGGCAGTGAGCATGATCCCCCCCCCTCTCTGCTGCCCATGGACTGTGTTCTCTGCTGTGTGCATCTGACCTTCGTCTCTGTGGTCTGTGTTGTGGTCTGCACCCTGGGTCTCTGTTACTGCATCCGGCAGGCAAGGGCTCGACACACACGTACGCACGCACGCACACACACACTGCATCACACTGCATACACACACATGCACACACACACTGCCTCACACTGCATACACGCGCACACACACACACACGCATGCATGCACACACGCACACATATACACACACACACACACATCGCCACAGGCACGCACGCACACACAGCCTCACACTGCATACAAACACACGCACACACACACACACATACAGACACACACGCACACCACACACACACATATACACACACGCACACACACACATGCACGCACACTCATGTACACATACACACATACGCACTCATACACACAAAAACACACACACACATCGTCACAGGCACGCACGGACACATTCACGCACGCACACACACACACACATACACACACACACACATCGCCACCGGCATGCACGCACGCACACACACACACACACACAGAAAGAATGGTACAGTACCTCCAGCGGGAGAGGAGGAATAGATGATGTCAGGACACAGTGTTGCATTTGATAATGTTTGATATTCTTTTCAGATGTTAAAGAAAAAAACCCAAGAAGAGAGGGGACTGCCAGTTGCTTCTGGGTAATTATTTCTGTAATGACAGTTTTCCCGTTTTTTCCATGGCCATGAAATGTAGTACGAAGATAACAGACCCGTAATTCCCAAATCACACAAATTCATATACATATTGATAAAGATTTGGTCTGTGAAAATGGAACTGAAATACAACTGCGCAGCATGAACGAGGTGCAGTCGGTTTAGCGGGGGTATTTCCGGTCACCCTCCCGGCGTGAAAGGGGAAAAGGTCTCCGCTCCTGCACTGGTGCTGAAAGAGCTGCTGTGTGCCTCTCAGATCTCAGCTTTGGCAAAGCTCCTGCTGGGTTTTCTCAGGGCCCAGAGCTCACGTTTTTTAATGCTAAGGGCGACACAGGAAAGAGAGACCCGCCTGTGTAGATAAGGACATTACATTGCAGGCGTTTTAGCAGATGCTCTTATCCAGAGCAACTTCACACCGGCCCGTCCATTTTCTGTGTGCCGCCAGACTGATGCGTTACATTTACCCAGCGAGACCTTGGAGTAAATCAAATCAAATTAAATCAGTTCATCACTGTGGCTCTCAGATGACTGGAAGGTCCCACAGATTAGAGGATCACAGAAACAGTCACGATCAGAGCAGTGAACACTCAGGGCTGCGGGTTACCAGATGCAGGTTTATTCATAAAAACCCAACACCAGAAACAGGGGGTCTTACATACAGGACGACAATACAAATACAGCTGTATCCAACCTACTATGTGCTACAAATATAAGAAAAATGTAAAAAAAAATTATTTGATAAAAGTTTTGTAAAAATACTTCATTTTTGTAAAGGATGAAGAGACGGACGCGCAGGACTGCAACATTAAAACAGAGAAACGGCGAATGAACCCTTCATCGCACGCATCACAGCATGTTTCCTGCGCTTTTTATTTGGAACGTTGCTTGTCATTCAGTTTCTCACCGTTCTTAGTGCATGTTTACTGTACAGAAATTCCTAAATATACACCACAAAATTCATTCCTGTTTGTTCAGTTCGCTCGTAGTATTAAAGGAGTAACATGGTGGTTGAATGTGACACTTGCCAGTTGTCTTTAGGCAACAACAAAACAAATGTGCATAATTTTTTTATTATTCAGTCATTTAAATGTATTTTAAAATGTATTTTTCTAAGCCTAAATTTCCCACTATAAAAGTTCACCTGAACTGTCTGGGAGTGGTAATGAGACCTGTCAGTTAGCTATGATTGACAGACCGTGCCCCGTTACCATAGCTACCTCCATGATACGCGCTCATCTTGGGAGACTGAATTTTCATAAGCTAGCATTACATTATATTACATTTATTTGGCAGATGCTTTTATCCAAAGCGACGTACAAAAAGTGCATTTCATGGTCATAGACAACTACTAAACACAGGTTCAGTAAGATACAATACTTATTTTGTACAGCTATTTCTAGCCAAGAACACAGTTTAGTTCACACAGTGAACACTACTCAGACCTAACCTCTGCAAAGCCAACTAGGCAGAAGAATAAGCCACAGTATTAGGAAAAATACAAATTACCAAAAAGTGCTGGGATAAGGCAACATGTAACAAGTGTCATGAAAAAAAAGGGGGGGGGGGATTTAGAGTAAAATATACAGCGTGGTGGTGGTTAGTCTAGGTATAGTCTGAAGAGATGAGTCTTCAGGCCACGGCAGAAGATGGGTAGTGAGGGGAGCTAACTTAGTATATCAAGTATCGATAGCTAAGGACGTTGACTTATATCCCATAATAATTTTTGCTAGCTAGCTAGCCAAGTTAAAATAAAACCACAACTATAATGTCCTTATGAAAGCAAACTAGCTAGCTAATGTTATCGATAACATTACATTATGAAAGCAAACTACATAGCTAGCTAACGTTAGCTAGCTATAAATGAACATAACCAGAGATAGTCTAATAGTCCTTAAAAGGCACTATAATAAGTGAACCTAACTTTAGTCAAATATTTGCATTGTCTTGCCTGTAAGCCAGCGGCACAAACTATGGGTCACAAGTTATCCATGGGTCCCCAAATATGATTTAGAATGAGCTATCACAGCAATCTGACTGACAGTAGGGAGGGCAAAACGGAGCTTTAGAATGTCTCCAGCAGTGTATGCGCATGAGCTTGACAATACATTTCTCACAGAAAAGGTAGTTTGTTGCCTTTTTTTAGTTCATTACAGTGGTGACAGAAGTGACAATAATTAAGTGGTGCTGTGCTGTTAGCCTTTACTGATTGCCTTACAAGGTTAATGTGAAGTAGCTAGTACAATCGGACAGCACTAACCCATAAAAATGCACTTTGCATGATACTTGCTCAATCGAACGGTAAATCTGAAAAACATTTGATTACAGTCACAGCACTGAAATTTTCTTTCACACCCTCAATAAACGGCAAAAGGCCCAGTAGAAGATTGAATTAAAACCTTTTAAAGTCATATATTTTCTGAAACGTTATCGATTCCGCTTGGCCACAGTGAATGAAACTAGGCGATCTGAGTGTACAGTATCTATGTAAATTACGTCAGAAGGATTCAGCCTTGTTGTTTGCTACCTAAACTTCACAGCACACTTGCAGCAGGATGGTGTGTCCAGTCAGATTTCTTTACGGGGCAAGGAAAGGGGAGTGGTTACTGTACTTGTGACACACTAAGTCGATAACATTCTCAACCAGTTGAAAATAGGACGATAAATTTAAAATGCATATTTCTCAAAAAATAAAGAACGGATATATTTAACACTTTACTCATTGTGTTTCTTCAATGCCTCTTGTGCAAATAGCACATAAAACCGAGAAAGTGTGAAAACCACCATGCTACTCCTTTCAGCATTTAAAAGAATGATTTTGGTCATGTAGGCATTATCCTGTACCAGTGTGTTTCAATACAGCACCATTGTCAAATGAGGACATTAACGTTTAAAAAATGTAAACTGTGAAACACATCTGAGAACACAATGTCTACCTGTGTTAGCTGAAGTACATCCATCCATCCATTATCTATACCCACTTATCCCAGGCAGGGTCGCAGGGGGGTGCTGGTACCTATCCCAGCATGCATTGGGCAAGAGGCAGGATTACACCCTGGACAGGCTGCCAGTATATCGCAGGGCACACACACACCATTCACTCACACACTCATACCTATGGGCAATTTAGCGTCTCCAATAAGGCTACCTGCATGTGTTTGGACAGTGGAAGGAAACCCATGTGGACACAGGGAGAACATGCAAACTCCACACAGAAAGGCCCAGGCCAGGATTCGATCCCACAACCTTCTTGCTGTGAGGCGACAGTGCTACTCACTGCACCACCGTGCCGTCCCCCAAACGGAATGATATATTTATATATTTCACATTATATAGTGTAAAATATAATGTAAAAATAGAATTATGTTATTGCACCATTGTATTTGCCCTGAATTCATGGCACATTACAGTATAAACACTTGGCAGATGCTCTTGTTCAGAGCGGGGATCAGGCACATCGAGGACAGCCTGGGAGCCATGGTAACGTACTGCACACCTAACCCTAACCCTGCCCCCACTATGCAGGCACTGTGGCTGAGCTGATATGGAGGTACGCACATAGGAGAAAACAATTTTAAAAAACAGGTTGATTAACAGAAGCAGCCATTTAAGGGTGAAAATGAAAGGACAGCCATGTCCTCTTTGGTACTTGTAAAATTAGAAACATTAGTGGGTATCATAGTGACGGAACTGGCCATGTAGCCTAAAGGTTGCAGGTTTGATTCCCAGACAGGACACTGCTGGCAGCTTGATTCAATACCCAGCCTTACAAATGGACACTATGCAAAAATGCAACAAAAAAATGCTGTGCAATGTGCAAATATGAACCGTCTGGAGAATGCCCACAACTCTATGTTATGTAACATTACACCTGGATGCTGGTGGGAACCTGGAGGTTACATTGGTCAGCCAGTAGGGGGACCTCTGTCACAGAGAAAAAGTCCATCTGATATCCCACTGCAGTGGAGCAGGCAGCGGAAGGTATCAGGTATTCACGGGGTGCGTCTCAATACTTCTCCACTATAATGCATATTCATATACTGAAATAACGGTAGCTTATTTATATTTAGAGTCATGTTCTTTTAAACAAAATTCACGTAGACGCAGATTTAAAAAAACAGCTTCCCTGTCTTGGTGAATTTGCAGAATATCAGTCATTATGGGCAGCTTATACAGAGTAACTTACACAAATTTTTTTTACAGAGCATGTAAAAAATATCCATGTATAGAGCCGGATATATACTGAAGCAAAGCAGGTTCCTCAAGAGTACAACAGCAGTGCCCCACACAGGAATCAAACCTGCAAGCTTTAGGTTACAAAACCAGCTCCTTACCCATTATACTCCACTGTCTAGATCATGAAATGAACTGGCATTTTGTGTCATAATAACCTATTGAGGCACATACAAATTTGGCGAAATATCTTGCTTATTCAAGTATCAATATCTTAAAATTCAAGTTCTCCACCGCCTCCACTTTTAAAAGTTTGCGTAGTGTCAGATCCTGAGGGATGGGATTTCCATCTAAGTGGGCATGAGCGCGATGATGTCGCCCAGAAATGTGAAAAGACTTCCGCGATAGGATGCATCGATGGATCCTTCGTCCGGAGGAGGCGAGGAGCCCAGTTGCTTCGCTCATCTCCTCCAATACTGGGACACTGGAGGTGGGAAGGAGGCACAGAACGGTTTCTGGGGCAGGGAGGAGACGAGGAGGAGGTGGAGGAATGGAAGATGCATTTTTTTTCAGTTTTGGGACGCACCCACGGCATCTCACACACAAGATGGCGGTGACCTTTCACCTTGTCCCGGGACACGAGCACCGAAATCACCACAGCGGACCCCTGCTGACCTGCACGACCGCTGACGATGAGGACAGACGTCTTCACTTCTCCTCCACGTCCCCAGATGACTTAATCTCACTTAAGGGGATCTGCTCATCAGGCTGCTCTGCTATCCTCCTCGTTTCCCACTCCATCCTTCTTCTTTGGTACCATGTAATAGCACACACTGAAATGCCCACTAGTAGTAGTAGTTGTAGTGCAAATATTCCTCCTATTACCCCAACAATCAAGCGCCAGTCTAGAACAGAAAGAAAGCATTGGAAATAAAACAAACCAGGGACACACATGGTGTTTTATGTGTCATTAAATACACTCAAAACAGGTGCAGGCAGTGTGCAACTTTTTTATATAGTGCATTTTCCAGCAACAACTGCACAAAGCGCTGTACAATGAAGACCTCTCATTCACCCCTTCACACACACACACACACACACACACACACACCAATGGTGATCAAAGCAGTCTGCACCGGACTTCGCCAGTGGAGTTTCCCACAATTCATAGCAATAATAATAATAATAATAACAATAATAATAAAAATAAGCATGGTGTAAAAAAAACAACCAAAGAAAAGTATTTCGATTTAAGTGATGCACTGTTCTTTCTGCGTACAGGTATACTTATATCCAGACCTTGATTTATTCATTTTTTTTATTTTAAATTTAAAAGTGGTTGTACCCACGGTAACGAGTGAGGTCTAAAGTCCTGTCTCAGCGCATTTTATACCCTCCAGGCCCTGCGCTCTAGCGGACTTGTCTTAGCCACGCTGAGCACTTCAGACAACCGTCACAGTATGCAAGACTGAAGTACGCAAGGGCCCAGTCGGCTGGTCTGGAGAGCGGACATTTTGGATTCAGCCTGCATCACTAGCCCCACCCTAAAGAGCTCTTCCTGGGGTGGGGTGGGGTGGGGTGGGGTGAAGGGGGGGGTCAGTACCCAGTACCTGAACACCCACAACAGGGCAGAGGCGTTATGAAACTACGGAAAGATTCTGACAGGAGAAACGGGACACAGCACAGCAGCCGATCCAGACCGACAGCACATCCAGGGTGCGCAAAAACTCAGGAACACCACACTCCCTCACAGACACAACGGCAGTTCCTCAGAGCTTTAGAACAGACCACCGGTCCCTCGCACAGTGATCACAAACCGCTGCAGTCCTGTTCCACCCCTGCCCAGTTCCTCGCTGCAGCCCTGTTCCACCCCTGGCCTGTTCCTCGCTGCAGCCCTGTTCCACCCCTGCCCTGTCCCTCGCTGCAGTCCTGATCCACCCCTGGCCTGTTCCTCGCTGCAGCCCTGTTCCACCCCTGCCCACGCCTCGCTGCAGCCCTGTTCCACCCCTGCCCCGTCCCTCGCTGCAGCCCTGTTCCACCCCTGCCCACACCTCGCTGCAGTCCTGTTCCACCCCTGCCCACACCTCGCTGCAGTCCTGTTCCACCCCTGCCCTGTCCCTCGCTGCAGTCCTGTTCCACCCCTGCCCTGTCCCTCGCTGCAGCCCTGTTCCACCCCTGCCCTGTCCCTCACTGCAGTCCTGTTCCACCCCTGGCCTGTTCCTCGCTGCAGCCCTGTTCCACCCCTGCCCTGTCCCTCGCTGCAGTCCTGTTCCACTCCTGCCCACACCTCGCTGCAGTCCTGTTCCACCCCTGCCCACACCTCGCTGCAGTCCTGTTCCACCCCTGCCCTGTCCCTCGCTGCAGTCCTGTTCCACCCCTGCCCTGTCCCTCGCTGCAGCCCTGTTCCACCCCTGCCCTGTCCCTCACTGCAGTCCTGTTCCACCCCTGGCCTGTTCCTCGCTGCAGCCCTGTTCCACCCCTGCCCTGTCCCTCGCTGCAGTCCTGTTCCACTCCTGCCCACGCCTAGCTGCAGCCCTGTTCCACCCCTGCCCTGTCCTTGACGCAGTCCTGTTCCACCCCTGCCCTGTCCCTCGACGCAGTCCTGTTCCACCCCTGCCCAGTCCCTCACTGCAGCCCTGTTCCACCCCTGCCCACGCCTCACTGCAGCCCTGTTCCACCCCTGCCCTGTCCCTCACTGCAGTCCTGTTCCACCCCTGCCCTGTCCCTCGCTGCAGCCCTGGTCCACCCCTGCCCATGCCTCGACGCAGCCTGGAGTTCCAGATCCATCACCCGGCCCCTCTGAAGTGCATGCTATACTTCTCCTCATTTGGACTTCTACTATTCCAGCTGGTTTGTCACCTCAGCTGAAACCTGCTCAACCCATTTTATTCGCTGTGAGAGATCCCTCATTATGTTTCTGTTGCATCCACACTACTGCTGCTTTACACCAGGCTGGCCGGTGGAGGATGGGCTCCCCCTCTATAGCCGAGTTCTTCCTGAGATTTCTCCCCACTGGGGAGCTTTTTTTTTTTTTTTTAACCACATGTACTACCTGGGGGTTCAGGCCTGGTTTCTGCTATTTTCTGCTATTCTGTAAAACCTCTCGTTTTCTGTAAAAAATTGACTTGATCTGATTTGATTAAATACGGATACACCTCTTACCTGTGCTTTGGGTTCCAACAGGTTTGGTTTTGAGAGTGAGGGATAGGATGACTCTTCCTCCCATTTTCTCCCGCACAAAGTACGTCCCTTGATCCTTTGCAGTGACGTTGCTCAGTGTCAGGGATCCGTTCTGCACAATAAGCCTCTTCACGTGCCCCTGGCACACTCCGTCCGCAATGGAGTTCCCTGCCGGTCCACAGAACTCGATGTAGGGCGAGCTCAAGCAGCAGAGAGGAATGGAGAGGTTCTTGCCTTTGTGCAGTTCGTGGTTCTCCACCAGACCTGCAGAGGGCAGCAACACCGCGTGTGTGACACTACACCATACATTACTGCAGTGGATCCCAACCTCAGTCCTGGGGTAACCCTGTGTATGCTGGTTTTTGTTCCAACCACAATTGCAATGCCAGAATTTTGTTCATTTTTCTTAATAAGGTGCTTTTCATGTTCAGAGGGATTATTAACCCACTTAAGCCACATCATGTCAAAAATAGCCATGAACAATAAAGTTCCCATATTCATATTGTGCTTTATTGCAAACAATTACATAGAAGCGGTAGCAAATTTTTGGACCAATTGAAAGACCGAGATTAATCAATATACCCCTGAACATGTAGCGGAACATGTTTAATTTCCTGAAATTTATTGACACAATGCAGGTTTGGCTCCTTATCATTTGCTTTGTCTTTGAATTCTTCATTATCTTCCAGATGGTTAGTTTTGGTGGCCAGGTGTCCACACTTCCACCAATTAGAAGCCTATTGACTCACCTCAGGCTTCAATTGATCTGTTAAAAATAATTAACCTTTTAAGGCATTTTTTTTGCAATGTAGCACAATAAGCACAGTATGGACATGGGAATTTTATTCTTCGTGGAATGCTTAGCTATTTCTGACAATGTGGTTGAAGAGGGTAAATAATCCCTCTATGGTAAATGGACTGCATTTATATAGCGCTTTTATCCAAAGCGCTTTACAATTGATGCCTCTCATTCGCCAGAGCAGTTAGAGGTTAGGGGTTAGGTGTCTTGCTCAAGGACACTTCGACATGCCCAGGGCGGGGTTTGAACCGGCAACCCTCCAACTGCCAGACAATCGGTCTTACCTCCTGAGCTATATCGCCCCTCTAAGCATGAAGAGCACCTAATTAAGAAAAATTAACAACTAGTAATAATTCTGGAATTGCATTTGTGGTTGGAACGCAAACGACATCCGCCAGTCCACGTCAGTCCTCATCAGTCTCCTGGCAGGAACTCACCTTCCACCGCCAGCACAGCGGTCTTCATGACGCGTTCCGTCACAACATCGATGACGGAGTAGCTGCCTTCATCTGCGAACGTGACGCGATCCAGCCGTAGCTCGTTGTTCTCCAGCGCCGCGCGCGATGCGTACGCACTGGCTGGCGTTAGCGTGTTCTGCCGCACGGTGCACACGTCAGCCTCTGTGCAGTTTGACGCTGGCGCGAACCGGACTCTCACGCTTTCCGTCACAGGCAGGCCTATCGCCAACGTTTTCCCGAAAACAACGGCAACATTTTCTTCACGGCCTGCGCACAGAAAATAGAATTCCACACAGAATTAGGATCTCCTGTTGACACTGAAACATTAAACAGTACAAGTACCACCCAACATAGACACTGACATTATCGGCCAACCAGACCCACTACCCATTAATGCAGACAGAGCCAAAACAGATACCAGACCATGGGGCCCATCCACACACTAGAACAAAGCCTGAACAGATACCAGGCCATGGGGCCCATCCACACACTAGAACAGAGCCTGAACAGATACCAGACCATGGGGCCCATCCATACACTGGAACAGAGCCTTAATAGCCCCTTGTAATTTTACATTTTGAAATACAAAAACGCTTTTTTTTTTTTATTTTTTAATGAGGGTACAGATTTCCAAAATATTCTCACCTTGAACGATAAGCTGAACACTCGCGACATCTTCAACATTTCCCCCTGGCTTTTCCAATTTACAATAGTACTTTCCCTCGTCCGATAATCTGGTTTCGTTAATGATGAGGTGGTACAGATGCTTTGAGTTCTTCTTTTTGGATATCTCAGTTTGGTCGCGGTAGTCACCATAACAGTGGAATTTTCCCTTGGTGAAGTCACAGACGGGTCCACCATTAGTGACCCACTGGATGTACAAGCCGTCCTCTGTTTCACCGTTCATGGGCGCCGAGACATTGCAGGGCAAAACAGCCGTGTCCCCCACCTTCACCTGCACCTGCTGCACGGGCTGTCCAAGCTCGGCCTGGTTTCCTACCGCTACAGACACATAGTTATTAGAATGAAAACGGGTTTTTAAAATGGCTGCAAGTTCTCACCATCCTTAAAAAATCTTATTTCATACTTTTGCTGCAACTTTTCTCTCACACTCCAACACTCACAGATTGCCCCTTAATTTCGCAACTCTGTTACAATGCCACCCAGCACCCCCACCACAACATATCTTTACCAGATCCATAACGCTGGAAATACCGGATAATAATGTGCCCAGTGCACCATACTCCCTTAAGGTCAAAATTAAAACATTCATTCCAAGTAACCTTACCCTTCATCCTTAAATAGTCACAACCAAACATTTACACATTTATGATCAGCAATCGTTGAGCTTAATCACACTTATGAACATTATCTCTTGACAGTAAAAATACCAGTTTAAACAGGTTTTCACTTACAGCGAAAGACTGTAGTCAAGAGGACAAACAGGAAACACTTCCTTAAGCTCATTGGTGACTGTAAAAGATATAAAAAACAATTCAAGGATTAAAACTGACAGCAAATTGGTTGTACAAAATTAAAACAGTCCCTTTCCAAGTTGTAAATGCAACATATTACATTTAGCAGTACCTTGCTCAAAGTTACAACGGCACTGTCCTACCCAGGAAACGAAACTGTCACCCTTAGTTTACAAGACCAATTCCTTACCCTTTTATACTACACTTCCGCCCAGTATAACTGAATGACGACATCAAAGGAACTTTCATGCACAGATTTATGTACTTATGAAGCTTGGTTACGATGACTCGATACTGCTAAGTGAGTATTATGAACAGGGTTCATACACTTTTTCACCAATGATTTTCAATGACTTTTCCATGACTTCTCCACAACCTTTAACTGAATTTCCATGATCAAAACAAATGACTATCTCAGCGGGACGATTTAAAATTATTTATTGTAACACTAAGTAAAATTAGGTCTGCATCTGAAACATATGGTGCCTCTCTAAAACAAATAAACACCAGACAGACACACTTAGATACATTCTTTCATATTTTAATTCGAATAGTTTAACATTTTGTCAATGTCTCAAACAGGGCTCGAAATTGCGACCATTTTGGTCGCATATGCTCCCAAAATTGAATCTGTGCGACTTCGAAATATAATTGGGAGCATTTGTGCGAGTGCAAATAATTGTTCTGGTGCAACCTTTTTTTTTTTTTCTTTTTCCAGTCGAACGTCTTTCTCTGTACATTCGCTAGTTAGTACACTCAGTATGTGCCTTGTGAGCTGACGGTGACCCTTCTAACCAATCGTGATCTTGACATTCTTGCCTTTAACGCTGATTTTAAATTGGTTAATATTAGCCTTCAATCACTCCCTTCTGCAGCACTCCACTGTCACGCGACACAGAGAGCTAATGCGTTTACTTATGTTACCTGAAGACAAAAGTTTATGTTCAATTTATTAGCGTTATCGAAAGCTGAAAAGTTGAAGCGAACGATTACGGCATTTTTTGGAAACATTAACGTAGTGTTTTGTGTAGCGACCCGGTTGAAACAGCTAATTTCTCCGATGCAGTTTACTGGCGGTTGATTTAATTAGCGGTATTAATGTGACGAGAAGCGCTTTGTCGTTTGAATGCATAACACACAATTCCTTGAAGAGTCGACACATTTTAGGTGTGACAGTTTAACGGTTACTTGTAAACCGTACTGTTATATTGTCGTTTTTTATCAATAAAAAATCTATTGCATATATTGTTGGTGCTCCTTACATTTTGGTGGGTGCTCCTAACTTTTTGAAATTGGGAGCACCAGTGCTACCAAGTAAAAAAGTTACTTTCGAGCCCTGATATATTATTGAAGCTGCACTTCCCTGGCATATTGTTGGCACGGTAGGGCCTACGTTTACTAACTGCTACATTAGCAGAAGCGTGCCTGTTGGGCGTGCCTGTAAACAGACTGAGCCAGACCGAATTAACTTCTCACATCACCAAAATACCGCAAGGTTACGTGCCAATTTACGTTTTATTACTATACATACCATTTTTATGATTGATTAATTAGCAATTGTATTTGATGCAACTTTAGCTATTACCTTTATTTTTCCAAAACTTTTCAAAAAATTAAAAAAAATTTTTTTTATTTATAGTAACTTTAATAACATATACTTCCTCAGAAAATGTAAGCTGAATAAGATGATAATTAGGTATGCTCATGATCGCTAGCTACTTGATAAAAAACTGCGTTAACAGGTTTCACTTTCACTGTAAATATGTACATGCTTTGTGCAAATCATTCTATAAAATTAATGATAATGTACGGGTACATTAATTCAGAAATAGCAACAGAGCCTTAATTTCTAACAGTCTCCACAAATAACAGTGTAGTTGAAAAAACAAAACATTAAGTTACATTACATACAAAACAGCCAACAGCGAAGTAGGCCTACGTAGCTGCATATTCCTACCTGTATGCGGACTTTTTTGGCTATTTTTTAAAAAAAAAAAACACCGAAGGAGCGGTCAGACACTATTTGACGAAAGAAATTATGTATATTCCCATAAAAACCACCGTATCAGACTCTTGCATGAAGCCACTGTTGTCAGGATCTGGGGTAGGACTCAAAAGCAGACCCGAAAAATCAGGGAAGAACTTGGCGGTTTATTATCAAACAAAGCAACAGAATCAGCAAACAGTCTCGTAAACCACAATCCAGGCGAAGGTCGAAAATCCATAGCAGAGCGTGGGTGGGAACCAGGAACTCAGGAATCTGAAACCAAAGGAATCTGAACACCATGCGCGCGCACCCACCATTTTTTACAGTCTCTGGCACCCACACACAACTCATGCATACATACAAAAAAACAAAAAAGGAGAACACAACGGAAACTCAGGCAGACGTCCTGATAACTGTGTCACCTGCGTGTTTATTTCTCCGAAGACTCTATCTCATAAAAAACACGTTTTCAACGTACAAAAATGCCAAGTTACTCAAAAGTATTGATATCAAAATGACGCCAAGTTACGGTACTACAAACAATATAGGCTATCTTGCCTCACCGAAATGACAAGATGTATTTCAAAGCAATGCTACCCAATATTTCCTCAATTCTTTCAAGTCACTTGGCCCTGTGTGTATAAGCATGCACTACATGGACAGGCCAAACATATGTGTGGATGGCTCTCTCACAGTCAAGATTGATTGAATAGGCGTGTATATGTCCAATTTGTATTGGTATGTATGTATTTCGCTGCCCAGCCTTTCTGTTGCGTGAATGATAGTATGTTTCTTGGTATAAGTGTGTGTTCGTAAATGTGAATGTAACATGCTGCGAGGGAAATGTCCCCATGGGGATAAATAAGTTCTCTATGTATGTATGTACAATATGCATTTTACATGCAGTATTTATTGTACGTAGCAAATATACAATAACTTGCACATGTACTCAAATTCAGTTCAGAAGCAAGTATAAACATGTTTTCTGGAGAAATATGCTTCCTGTAGTTACTCAGCAGCAGTTTTGTACATTAATTTCAATGTGTTCCATGAGGCAATTCGAAATATTTGACTCTTTGATCTGACACAAAGTTTGCATGACATTGTAAAATGGTAAGATTACAAAACACAGGGCCAAGTGACTTGAAAGAATTGAGGAAATATTGGGTAGCATTGCTTTGAAATACATCTTGTCATTTCGGTGAGGCAAGATAGCCTATATTGTCTGTAGTACCGTAACTTGGCGTCATTTTGATATCAATACTTTTGAGTAACTTGGCATTTTTGTACGTTGAAAACGTGTTTTTTATGAGATATCGTTTCTTTTTGCAAAGCGTTTTTATTATGAGAGTGAGAAATTCGAAGTGACCCTGTAAGAAACGGTTTGTGGATTATGGCTATCGTTGTGTGAATTTGTATACAGTCTGATGAGCGTGTACCGTTCAGCAGTTTCGGTTTGCTATATATGTTAAAACAGTGGCTGTGACAAAGGGTGCGGTGGCGTATAAGTGTAAACGCATGAGAAACGCAGATGGATATGGCCAGTGTATGTACTCACGGATTTGACGTCCATCCAACGAGCCTTGACTGACAAAAGAATCAGCAAGCCCGTAGAATTATAACTCCCTAAGTCGCAACTTGTGTAGCCTTCTGTCGTGCTCCGTTTTGTCTGTTATTTCGTGGAGATGCACTTTCAGTGTTTGTAAGGTTTATAAGGCATTTTGATAGGCTTATCTGCAGGTAGGAATCCTCTTCGCTGTTTTTCTAAACTAGAACCGGAAAACATGATAGTGGAGAATAGGAGCAGACGCATATGTCCCAGCAGGCTTTGCTTATGAGAAAATAACAACAGTGTGAGAGAAATTAGGATGAAATTATGAAATAGCGTAGTTGAAACAATATGTTTTTAGCAGAATGGGCATGTAGGTGAAGGTTGACATGATCACGGAGTATAGTGCGAAGTAAATGGAGTGACCATGAGCGAGCTTATATTCCTTGTCGAACAGTATATATAACAGTTGCTATAAATCATTAGCCGTTAAAGTGGAGGGTTAAGTAAAGTGTGAAGTCTATTGCACTGCAGTGTTCTTTTCATGTTCAGTACTAGTAGTTATAATTATGAGTGGATCATGATTTTAAATGTAATGTTTTAATGGGGAGTTGCAGAACGTACATACGTAGTAATTGTTTGTATGTGGCTAGATAGAGAACAGGGCGAGGTAACATGAATGTAGAAACGTGGCGTTTGCTGATAAGGTTTTGTACGGTAGCCAAGTGAAGAAATGTAGTTAGTAGAAATGGCACAGCGGTGAACTGGTGTAACTTTTTAATAAAAGGAATACATTTGCCGTCATGAAATGCATATGGATGGCCATGAGTGAGTTTTGGTAAAGCAAATATAAGCGTAAGAGAACGTTAGTGTAAAAGAGGAAATTATCTGCCTGAGCGCGATGCGGGATTCGATCCTTCAACCAGAGGTTTACCAGTCTGTCACTTTGTTAGGGCAGCACCATGACATAGCTATGCAATGCGTGAAATATCATTAGCAAACCTGTCCGTGGTTTTAAAGAAGAACACAGGCGAGTAAGCACAGAAGAGCTCCCGTCGAATCCATATGGCTTTGCAATATTGTAGCCGGTTAACAATTGAACGTGCAGACGGTACGTCATAATACAGTGTATATGTTCGGTGAACGGCGGGTAGATATGGTGCAAAAGCAATAATTGAGAAGTAGTAGACAATTATTAGTGAGGGTAAAAGCAGGTTAAAGAAACATGGTCCTAGCTGGGTTTGAACTTCCAACCCTGTGTTCCTAAGACTGTAACCTTACCCACTAGGCCAAAGACGGACAAGCTGTTTGTATTGAAAATGTTTCAGAGTAAAAAGGTATGGGTATTTTGCGTGTGTATGCGAGTTTTTCATTGGGTCGTGTAGGTGAAGATTTGGCGGGTGTTGGTAAAATGTCCAATGGGGAGACATGTTATTAGTCGGATAGGCGGCAGGAAAAATAAGAATGAGAAGAAGAAGAATGAGAAGAAGAAGAAGAAAGAGAAGAAGAAGGAGAAAACGCAAAATCCCCTTAGTTTGGGGCTTTATTGTGTGGACGTGTGAAGTTGTTTATGAAATCTATCTGTTGAAATGGGGTCAGAATGTACAGAATTTAATGTTTTTAAGGGCTGAGTGTCTGTGGCTGTTGTGGTTATTTCTGTGGGGAACCCTGAAAAGTGCCAAACTCTCGGTGCTGTATAGGTATGGGGGCATGCCCCCGCCAAGGCGTAACTTGGCGGGATGGCATACCTGCCATCCCAATGGGGGCATGCCCCCGCCAAGGCGTAACTTGGCGGGATGGCATACCTGCCATCCCAATATGATCAGCCAGTTAAAGTCACTGATCCCACTCGTCACATGAGCGCTTTAATAATCTGGGACATTGTGCGGGGATGTAACTCGCAAGGAAAAGAGGACGATCTGCAGTTTGAGGGTATTTTACAACTATGTTGATATCAACAACTATGCTTTATTCTCTTGAGACTCAGGGGGAAAGGTTCAAAATTATGATTTGAAAATATATTTTCAGTGTTTATATTTTTTTCAAAAGAGTAATAAAAAATACAAATATTAAAAATTTAAAAAAAACAATCTGTTGGGATTAATGGTATATACCGTATATATACACTCACCGGCCACTTCATTAGGTGACAGGTGTCACGGTTTCTGTGCAGGGTAGATCATTTTTCCGTGCCTGCACCGGCTCAGTGGTTAGCATTCCGATTAGCCACTCGGCTAATCGTTATTTTGGTGTGTGGGGACGATTAGTTTCGAGCTTGCAGATTAGCCACTCGGCTAATCGTTATTTTTGGTGCCTGTGGGATGATTGTTCCTGCTCTAACATTCCTTGCATTCCTGCAGGATTACCTCTGATCTGTTTCACCTGTTGGTTGCTCACATGTTCCGCTGATTACCAGCCACACCTGGGGCTGGGTATTTAAAGCGTCAGTAGGCAGTGGAACGGTGCTTGAGTGTAACGTGTTTTGCTCTAGCCAGTTCCCTGTCGCTTTTCTGAGCAAGGTGTAAGGATCTTAGGAACCAAGGAATTTAAAAAGAATTCAGACTTTAGTTTGTTTATTTGTTTTTTGGGAAAAAGGTATTCGGACAGTATTTGTCCAGATTCTGAGGTTGGCGGTTTTAAGGGGTTATTGTGTCACCTTCGGGGCACAAACCTTTCTGCCTCTTACTAACCAGTTTTCCCCCTGGTTTTAGTTGGCCTCAGAACGTCTTCTGTTTGTTTTTGAAAAGACATTTTCTTTTTCTCAGCTTCGGTTCGAAGTCGTTTTTCATTTCTCATTTCCCTGTTCCTTTATTTTCTTTATATACTCCTTCTTCCTCAGTTACCCGTTTAGGGGTTTATTATTCATTATTTGGGATACGTCCCTTAGGAGTATAGCACCCCCTTCTTATTTCGTCTCTCACGAGACTCAGTGGTTACTGGAGTGCCCTTTGGTAACGTATAGATCCCGTTTGGTCGCGTCTGGTCTTCACACTTCCCCGCCCTCACAACAGGAGTGGCACCCGGTGTGCTCTTCTGCTGCTGTGACGTGTTTTGCGTACCTCGGTTGTAACGAGTGGTTATTTGAGTTACTGTTGCCTTTCTATAAGCTGGAACTGGTCTGGCCATTCTCCTCTGACCTCTGCTGTCAACAAGCCATTTTTGCCCAGGGAACTGCCGCTCACTGGATATTTTCTCTTTTTCGGACCATTCTCTGTAAACCCTAGAGATAGTTGTGCGTGAAAATCCCAGTAGATCAGCAGTTTCTGAAATACTCAAACCAGCCCGTCTAGCACCAACAACCATGCCACGTTCAAAGTCACTTAAATCTTCCCCATTCAGATGCTTGTTTTGAACTTCAGCAGATCGTCTTGACCATGTCTACATGCCTAAATGCATTGAGTTGCTGCCACGTGATTGGCTGATTAGATATTTGCGAGCAGTTGAACAGGTGTACCTATTGAAGTGGCCGGTAAGTGTACTGTGCAAAAGTCTTTAAGCCGCGTTTCCACCAAAAGTACCCGGAACTACTTTTCCAGGAACTAAAAGGTTCCTGCAGCCCATGGCTGTCTGCGTTTCCACCGGGGTCTAAAGTCCCGCGAAGATTAGGCAAATTTTAGTTCGCTGACGTGTAAAATAGCGACGTTGTCGTCGGTCCATCTGTCCTATGATTTATTCTGTAACCCCATACTACCACCGAAGTAGCCTACATTATTTTCTAATAACCGGGACAGCCCGGGGGGGGGGTTATTCCACTTATACACAACGGGTTACCAACAATGACTATATATGGTTACTTTTGTATTTATTGATTTTTTATCAATTTAATCACCTGGAATTGAAATATTCTTCTGCAGCCGTTTGGGCATATTTTACCGTTGTCAAGCAAAACTGTCGTTGGTAGTTGAACTTGGACCGTTGTTATGCAACAAAAAGGATATAACAGGCCAATAGCCAGATTGTAACGGTTTTATATATCCTCTCAAACACATTCATTATGTTTTTATGCGAACATTCACTTTCATATCTTGACATCCGAAGCGACAGAATGCATTCACATTTCCAATATAACTGGCAACAACAGCAGAAAACATGCACACGTTGTAAACAATTTGCTGTTTAATTACTTTCTCATTGTCAATTCCATATAGGCTAATCGCAAAATGACAAGAATAGAACGAAAACTCGGACTTGCGTGAAAATTTAAATTAGCAGTGGTACAGCCACCGTTTGCTTTCCTTCGAAGTTACTGCTAGCCGAGCAGCGAAGTGTGCCCTCCAGATGCGAACCATGCACCATAAATTAGTCCATAGTCTTCCTGGTCTTTTTGTGGAATTGAAGAATGGCAGAGTAAAATTACGGCAGTCAGAAAAAGCTAAAGGGACGATTACTAGAATTAACCTGTTATTTTACCCTGACAAAAAGTGCGGAAGGTGATTTCCAGTTTGCTTTTACTGTATCACCAATGTGAATTACGCAGAACTACCGCATACCTCACATAACTGTATCAAAACGTTTTGAGTCAATTACAACGGGCTAACAAAGAAAATCCGGAAGAAAATATTCAGCAACCGAATTAATCCGTTTGAATGTTTTGGTACGTAATATGCTGTCCCAGCACGAATGCTTAGCATTTTATAAAACGAATACTAAAGCAAGAAAAGAACAGAAGAGCACACGTTATAATTCCAAGACGTTGGCAGGCTATAACCAAAACTAGGCTACTGCGCCGCATAACATACAGGTTTGATTTGAAGTTATTATGAAAATAAATTGGTTTGCGACTGCACATATTTAAACATGGCGGTTGAATTAAAACACTGCAAGTAGTCGACCAATCAGAAATTGTTCCGGTACTTTTGGAAAGTACTACCCCCCGAGCAGGAACTTTTTGGGGGGTAAAATAAAGCCCCCAGAACTAAATTTAGACCCTAGTTCCTGCGGTGGAAACGCACTGAGTTCCTCAAAAGGTTCCTAGTTCCGGGGTAAAGTTCCTGCGGTGGAAACGCGGCTTTAGGCACCCTATTGTATTTTGTTAAATAAAGTAATATTTTAAGTAACAGACTACTTTTCAGATAAAAATTTGATCAAGGGTCTCTGGGACCTGCAGAGCCAGAAGCAAGCAAAACAGCCAAAAGTCTGCAGAAGAACTGTGGAAAGTTCTCCAAAGCCGCGTTTCCACCAAATTACCCGGAACTTTTAGTCCCAGGAACTACTTTTCCAGGAACTAAAAGGTTCCTTCAAACAATGGTTGCCTGCGTTTCCACCGGGGTCTAAAGTTCCGCGAAGATTAGGCAAATTAGTTCGCTGACGTGTAAAATAGCGACGTTGTCGTCGGTCCATCTGTCCTATGATTTATTCTGTAACCCCATACTACCACCGAAGTAGCCTACATTATTTTCTAATAACCGGGACAGCCCGGAGGGGTTTATTCCACTTATATACAACGGGTTACCAACAATGACTATATATGGTTACTTTTGTATTTATTGATTTTTTTTATCAATTTAATCACCTGGAATTGAAATATTCTTCTGCAGCCGTTTGGGCATATTTTTATAACCGTTGTCAAGCAAAACTGTCGTTGGTAGTTGAACTTGGACCGTTGTTATGCAACAAAAAGGATATAACAGGCCAATAGTCAGATTGTAACTGTTTTATATATCATCTCAAGCACATTCATTATGTTTTTATGCGAACATTCAGTTTCATGTCTTGACATCCGAAGCGACAGAATGCATTCACATTTCCAATATAACTGGCAACAACAGCAGAAAACATGCACACGTTGTAAACAATTTGCTGTTTGATTACTTTTTCATTGTCAATTCCATATAGGCTAAACGCAAAATGACAAGAATAGAACGAAAACTCGGACTTGCGTGAAAATTTAAATTAGCAGTGGTACAGCCACCGTTTGCTTTCCTTCGAAGTTACTGCTAGCCGAGCAGCGAAGTGTGCCCTCCAGATGCGAACCATGCACCATAAATTAGTCCATAGTCTTCCTGGTCTTTTTGTGGAATTGAAGAATGGCAGAGTAAAATTACGGCAGTCAGAAAAAGCTAAAGCGACGATTACTAGAATTAACCTGTTATTTTTCTCTGACAAAAAGTGCGGAAGGTGATTTCCAGTTTGCTATTACTGTATCAACAATGTGAATTACGCAGAACTACCGCATACCTCACATAACTGTATCAAACGTTTTGAGTCAATTACAACGGACTAACAAAGAAAATCCGGAAGAAAATATTCAGCAACCGAATTAATCCGTTTGAATGTTTTGGTACGTAATATGCTGTCCCAGCACAAATGCTTAGCATTTTATAAAACGAATACTAAAGCAAGAAAAGAACAGAAGAGCACACGTAATTCCAAGACGTTGGCAGGCTATAACTAAAACTAGGCTACTGCGCCGCATAACATACAAGTTTGATTTGAAGTTATTATGAAAATAAATTGGTTTGCGGCTGCATATTTTCAAACATGGCGGTTGAAAATAAATACAAAAAAATGCTGCGTGTACTCGACCAATCAGAAATGTTCAGCGCTGCAAGCTCCACCCAAAAGGTTCCTGTACTTTCGGAAAGTACTACCCCCCGAGCAGGAACCTTTTGGAGGTAAAATAAAGCCCCCGGAACTAAATTTAGACCCTAGTTCCTGCGGTGGAAACGCACTGAGTTCCTCAAAAGGTTCCTAGTTCCGGGGTAAAGTTCCTGCGGTGGAAACGCGCCTCAAAATGCTTGGAACAACGTACCAGCCGATTTTCTGGTAGCCGAAAACTGCAGGACAGTGTACCTAAAAGAATCGATGTAGTTTTAAAGGTGAAAGGTGGTCACACCAAACATTGAATTTATTTAGTTGTAAACATTAATTTCATATATATTATACACTGTCACCTCCACTAAGCACGTGTATCTTGATTCCAAATTCAGATATGAAGCCTACATAAACCTTGGCTATTAAATAATAGGTAAATGTCATGGCTAAATATGAACCACCCCATGTGAGTTTCAGTCAACAGGTTAACAATCAAATATGAGATGTAGCCACATAAGATGTTGATATTCTTTATTAGAAGAAATACACCCAAACAACATTATTGGTGTTACCAGTTATGCTCATTGCTGACAACAGTAGTTAGAAACAGTAGTTAAATAGTATCACTTTGTCCTTTCAACCACCAGATGCCACTATCGTGCAGTGTTTAAAAGCTTTGCGTAATGAACCCCTTTCTCGATACGATTTAGGGGCGAGCTTCATTGAAAGCTTCGCTTTGCCATCACTGGATCCCACTGTGTCAGATTCCAGTTCGGGTTTGCGAGCAGTGAGAATCCCGTGTGTCATCTGCTTGAGTAGCAGGATGAGTGAAGTTACCCTTGTGGTTTGAGACTGAGGACGTGGTTGAAGCCACCCAGGCATCCCTCACCAGTTGTTTTTATTTTTTTGTGTTTTGCTATTTATACCACTTGTACCTGCCTTTGCCCTCTCTTGCTTCTGCATCCTGTTCCCTCACTCATGCCCCACTTCCTGTTCCTTTGTCCATTTTGCGGTATGTGTGTGTCAGCTTAGCGCTACTTTGCAGTCTGTGTTGAAAGATGTGCAAGATTCTTCTGTCTGCCAGCAGGGGGGGCAGTGCAGTCATGTCGACAGGAGCAAAGGGGAAAACCAGCACCAACCTGCGCAGTACATTTGATGCCTCACTTGACCGTACTGCTTGGAAATTTCCAGGCCCGGTAAATGAGTACCATTCAGTAATATGAACCTACAACTTCTAACTCCTTAGCCAATCCTGTTTCGTTTGTTCCCCCCATTCCATCTCTGTCTCTCAGGTAGTGAGCATGATCCCCCCCCCTCTCTGCTGCCCCCCGACTGTGTTCTCTGCTGTGTGCATCTGACCTTCGTCTCTGTGATCTGTGTTGTAGTCTGCACCCTGGGTCTCTGCTACTGCATCCGGCAGGCAAGGGCTCGACACACACACACACACACACACACACACACGCACACACGCACACACATACACATGCACACACACACTGCATCACACTGCATACACACACACGCACACACACAATGCATCACACTGCATACACACACACGCACACCACACACACAACACACATCGCCACCAGCATGCATGCACACACACACACACACACACACACACACACACATAATGAATGGTACAGTACCTCCAGCGCCACAGGCACGCACACACACATTCACGCATGCACGCACACACACACATCGCCACTGGCACACACGCACACATTCACGCATGCACGCACACACACACACACACACACACACACACATCACCACCGGCACGCACGCACACATTCACGCATGCACGCACATACACACACACACACACACACACACACACACATCGCCACCGGCATGCACGCACACATTCACGCATGTACGTGCACACACACACACACACACACACACAGAATGAATGGTACAGTACCTCCAGCGCCACAGGCACGCACACACACACACACACTGCATCGCACTGCATACACACACACACACACACATGCATGCACACACATAGACACACACGCACACCACACACACACATATACACACACATGCACACACACTCACACATGCACACACACTCATGTACACATACACACATACGCACTCATACACACACACACACACACATCGCCACCAGCATGCACGCACACATTCACGCACGCACACACACACAGAATGAATGGTACAATACCTCCAGCGCCACAGGCACGCACACACACACACACACACACATCGCCACCGGCATGCACGCACACATTCACGCATGCACGCACACACACACACACACACACACACAGAAAGAATGGTACAGTACCTCCAGCGGGAGAGGAGGAATAGATGATGTCAGGACACAGTGTTTCATTTGATAATGTTTGATATTCTTTTCAGATGTTAAAGAAAAAAACCCAAGAAGAGAGGGGACTGCCAGTTGCTTCTGAGTAATTATTTCTGTAATGACAGTTTTCCTGTTTTTTCCAAGGCCATGAAATGTAACAGACCCGTAATTCCTCATCACACAAATTCATATTCATATTGATAAAGATTTGGTCTGTGAAAATGGAACTGAAATACAACTGCGCAGCATGAACAAGGTGCAGTCGGTTTAGCGGGGGTATTTCCGGTCACCCTCCCGGTGTGAAAGGGGGAAAGGTCTCCGCTCCTGCACTGGTGCTGAAAGAGCTGCCGTGTGCCTCTCAGATCTCAGCTTTGGCAAAGCTCCTGCTGGGTTTTCTCAGGGCCCAGAGCTCACGTTTTTTTAATGCTAAGGGTGACACAGGAAAGAGAGACCCGCCTGTGTAGATAAGGACATTACATTACATTGCAGGCGTTTTAGCAGATGCTCTTATCCAGAGCAACTTCACACCGGCCCGTCCATTTTCTGTGTGCTGCCAGACTGATGCATTGGGATGGCAGGTATGCCATCCCGCCAAGTTAAGCCTTGGCGGGGGCATGCCCCATACCTATACAGCACCGAGAGTTTGGCACTTTTCAGGGTTCCCCACAGAAATAACCACAACAGCCACAGACACTCAGCCCTTAAAAACATTAAATTCTGTACATTCTGACCCCATTTAAACAGACAGCTTTCATAAACAACTTCACATGTCCACACAATAAAGCCCCAAACTAAGGGGATTTTGCGTTTTCTCCTTCTTCTTCTTCTTCTTCTTCTTCTTCTTCTTCTTCTTCTTCTTCTTCTTCTCATTCTTATTTTTCCTGCCGCCTATCCCACTAATAACATGTCTGCCCATTGGACATTTTACCGACACCTGCCAAATCTTCACATACATGAACCAATGAAAAACTTGCATACACATGCAAAATACCCATATCTTTTTACTCTGAAACATTTTCAGTACAAACAGCTAGTCTGCCTGTGGCCTAGTGGGTAAGGTTACAGTCTTGGGAACACAGGGTTGTAGGTTCAAGCCCAGCTAGGAATGCATTTCTTTAACCTGCTTTTACCCTCACTAATAATTGTCTACTACTTCTCAATTATTGCTTTTGCACCATATCTACCATACACTGTATTATGACGTACCGTCTGCATGTTCAATTGTTAACCGGCTACAATGTTGCAAAGCCATATGGATTCAACGGGAGCTCTTCTGTGCTTATTCGCCTGTGTTCTTCTTTAAAACCACGGACAGGTTTGCTAATGATATTTCACACCCCTTGGCCCTGTGTGTATAAGCATGCACTACATGGACAGGCCAAACATATGTGTGGATGGCTCTCTCACAGTCAAGTTTGATTGAATAGGCGTGTATATGTCCAATTTGTATTGGTATGTATGCATTTCGCTGCCCAGCCTTTCTGTTGCGTGAATGATAGTATGTTTCTTGGTATAAGTGTGTGTTCGTAAATGTGAATGTAACATGCTGCGAGGGAAATGTCCCCATGGGGATAAAGAAGTTTGCTATGTATGTATGTATGTAGCCTACAATATGTATTTTACATGCAGTATTTATTGTATGTAGCAAATATACAATAACTTGCACATGTACTCAAATTCAGTTCAGAAGCAAGTATAAACATGTTTTCTGGAGAAATATGCTTCCTGTAGTTACTCGGCAGCAGTTTTGTACATTAATTTCAATGTGTTCCATGAGGCAATTCGAAATATTTGACTCTTTGATCTGACACAAAGTTTGCATGACATTGTAAAATGGTAAGATTACAAAACACAGGGCCAAGTGACTTGAAAGAATTGAGGAAATATTGGGTAGTGTAAGGAAAAAAGGACGTCTCTCAAACGTGATGAAAATGTACAAAGTTTATTTCCAATACTGGCAGTGACAAAGCGCACAATGACACCTATTTCAAAGCAATGCTACTTTCTTATAGTAGCATTGCTTTGAAATACATATTATGTCATTTCGGTGAGGCAAGATAGCCTATATTGTTTGTAGTACCGTAACTTGGCGTCATTTTGATATCAATACTTTTGAGTAACTTGGCATTTTTGTACGTTGAAAACGTGTTTTTTATGAGATGACACCAACATTTTGCATATAACAGATCCAGAGTAAATCCTAGACCTATTAAAATGCTACAGACACATATCTGATACATATACCCTGTACACAAGAGTATAGTCTCCATAATCAAAACTTCTTATCTTCTTTTCCAAGTTTTTTGCAACATATTCAAAATCATTTCATAAATAATAACACCTCATTAGAGACTAAAACAATCCATCTTGCCTTCTTTTCCAGGCTTTTGAAACAAAGTTAGCCATTTTAAAAACGTCAAACTTAAATAGCCATTCCAATTTTTCATCATCCCCCCCCCCAAAACACTTCAGGATTACGTAGACATTTCATGGAAAATTGGTGCTCTTAGATCATCATAATATGTGCAGTACAGCATAAAGTGGGATTCACTTTCGATTTCACCCAGATCACATAACAGACATAGTCTTTTCTCTTCAATTACATCATTAAATCTGCCTACTTCAATAGCCAGAGGAAGGATACCGGTTCATAACTGGGCAACCAGGGACCTTTGGCTTCTGGTTAGGTATGCCATAACATATGGTTCAGGGCCATAGTTTTGCTTAACATGAATATAAGTTCTTAATTTTGGTTTCAGCAATATATCATTAGACCACTTTTCTTCAAAGTTGGATAAAAGCTTATATTTAATCATGTTAATATTACACCTTAAGTTATTTCTGTAAATATATTGTAAATCAGCCTCCTCAAAAATTGCATCAAGTTCTTTAGTCCATGGGGTGCGGTGTATTTTATCCCAAAGAAAGACCTTTTTGGTTATCCTATCCTCTGGCATACTGATCAGGTTCCACAGGCGGACCATCTCACATTTTTGTCGTATAGGACCAGGCACCCACCCCATATCACCCTGAATAGCTAGAACTGGAGCAAATTTATGTACACCCAGAAAACAACGTATGGCTCTGTTCTGAATAGAATTGGCATTTTTTGACTCTTTAAAGCCCCATATGCCAGAGCATAATTCAGTACAGGAGAAACACAGGTATCATAAAGTTGTGAATATGTTGAGTGACCAAGATCTTTGCACACTTAATTTATTAATCACTGAGCCTAACGCTTAATTTTATCCCTCCCTCATAGGTCATAAATTCATCCAGAGCAAACCCCAGGTATTTATACACACTAGCATATTCTAGTGGTGATGGTCCAAAAGTGATATTGTGTACTTCTTGCTGTACCCTTTTTCCTGAAATGCATTATCTGTGTTTTACTCTGATTTATTGTTAATCTCCATCTAGAGCACCATAAGTTCACAAGGTTTAACATATTTTGTAAGTCAACTTCACATTCAGCAATAAGGGCTATATCATCTGCATAGAGTAAAATACCAAGTGTTGTATCCTCCAGACTTACACCTAGGTTTGCATCCTTAATTTGTTGAGCCAAATCATTCACATATACAGCAAACAGAGTCAGAGAAAGAATGTCACCTTGTTTGACTCCAAAGGGAGTAGGAAACCATCCAGTAAACACGCTATTTATCTCTACACAGGCAACTGGAGAACTGTATAAAGTTTTAATTGCTTTGTAGAATTTACCATCAATCCCAGCTTTAATAAGCTTGAAGGCAAGCAGATCCCTATTGACCCAATCAAAGGCCTTTTGGAAGTTGACAAAGCAAACAAATGTAGATTTTCCTTCCTCTATTCTGGCTCTAAGTGCAGATGATACTGAATAGATATGATCAATGCAAGCTCTACTTTTCCTAAATCCATTCTGCTCATGGACAAGATATTCTGTAATTTCCAAGTACTGAAATAACCGGTTATTTAAAATGTTTGAGTATAATTTATAAACTGTACTTAAAAGGCTGATGCCCCTATAGTTAAGGGGAACCCTTGGATCATTCTTAGCTGACTTTGGGATTGGTTTAATAATAGCTTTATACCACACAGAAGGAATGATGCTATCTTCAAAGCAAGTTTGAAACAGACAGCATAACACCGCTAGTAATGACGGAGACTTTAGGACTTCATTTGGGATTCCCTCTACCCCTGATGCTTTCTTTAACTTTGCCCTGTCTACAACACACTTTACTTCCTCCCGTGTGATATTATTATTCAAGAATTGATTTGGGATGTACCCAGATTGATTCATGGTTTTCTCCAACTCATAATTTGCATTACATGTATCTTTTAGAAAAGTATCATCAAAAACCAGTGGAATATTATTTCCTGAAAATAAGTCTGCAAAATCATTTTCCCATTATCCGAGAACAAGCTTTTTTATTCTCAGGATCACCATTACTTAATACAATTTCCATTGGAATTTTTGTTGATCTCCTAGGGCCCAATTTATTTATTTCGTTCCAAAACTGTTGTGGATTGCTGCATTGTAATTGGTCTAGGTGTAAAGCTTGTCCTCTCCTGAATTTCCTTTTATAGAATCGTAATCTCTTGTCAAAAGAAAATTGAGTTTGCCTAAATTTTTCCTTTAAGAGTCTTTTAGTCATTTGATCTTTACACTTTAGGAACTCATTTTCAGCTGTTTTTCAATCAATCCATAGTTTTTTGAGCTCCAAGTTCCAGTACGGTTTAGATCTACCTATTTTAAGGTATGCATTACCCTTACTCCCAAGGGCCGATTTTGCAGGTAAACATTTAACCATTTCTTTAGATAACATATCACATAATTTATACAACATGTCAATATTAGCTTGTGTTTTCTGACAATGTTCAAGTTTGTTAATAAGCTCCAATAAATCAAAACGACACCTGTCAGAAGAGAGGAAACTATCAAAAAAAAACTCTAGGCAGACTAATTGGAGTTACAGCAAGCTCAGAAGTGCACCCATCCTCCATGCCATCACAAACTTTGAATTTTAAAAACAACAAAGAGTGGTCAGGTAATCTACATCTGTCCCCTATCAAACTAATACAATCGGAGCCATTACTATCCAAAAGATCGGATGAGGTAAACACTTTAAACTCTATGCATGTATTCAAACAGTCATGGGGAGTTATGTAGTCCACCACTGCTTTGCCTTTTGTTGATATAGATGTAAAGTTATCGTTTGCAGGGTTTAGTCTGCCATTTAGGACACAACACTTAGAATCCCTAAGAAATTCAATAAGAGACTCTCCATGGCTGTTTGTAGTTGAATCCAGGCACTCTTGGTGGAAGACTATCAATGTCCCCAATACAATCTTCTTTATCCGAAATACGACTGTTGAAATCTCCACACACATAAACAGCATCAACGTCCAGAGAATACACCTGAGCCAACAAGTGGCTAAAAAAAGTAACGGAGTCCCGTCCTCTCGTAGACCCCTCCGGCAGTAAATAACAAGAAAAAATAACAAAACAATATTGCAACTCTCGATGTTCAAATCGTACCCCTATTATACCATCTATGGATCTGTCCACCACATTTATTTTAAAGTGTTCAAACAAATTGTTTTTCACCAGTGTTACGTCCCTATTGTGGATCTAGGGGTACAGGGGAGTAACAAAATGAATGATCATTAAAGGTTAATTTTTATTTACACAATTATCTATATACAATGAACAAAACAGGAGGGGAAACACTGGGCGGTACCAAACAAAAGAAGACAACCAAAACAGAAATATATAAACTAACAATTCTAGAAATGAAAGAAACTAACTAACTGAAACCCGAAAATCTTCCGAACCTAACTACACTGACTATTTTAAACTGAACAAAAACATACAAGGGTGGTACACGCCCGTAGCTATATACATATACACAAGTGAAACTAACAGTGACAACTAAGAAACAAACACCTACCTAAATCCCACTCCTAATATATATACAGAACCAGCAACCAAACCAAAGACGCAAACCCAAAATCGATGTCTTTTCAGAATTTACAATCGGTACACAGAAGTCAAAGATAGCACGAAGTCACAATAGTTATACAAGAGTGAACTAAAATACAAATCCAAGTCACTCGGGGTGTAACTGACAATGTTCGCTATTTATAGGTGTGGGTCTGTTCCTCATTGGCAGCCAGGCAGGTCCGCAGAAGATGATTGGGGGGGAAACACCGCACTCTTCCTCTTCTTCACCAATTGCGGAGTGACCCGTAGCAGACTTGTCGGAATAATGAGATCGGAAGAGAAAAAAAACAAACCTGGCACGTAACAACCAGAATTCTAACTCCCCCCAAAGCTTTACAGGTTCTTATGTGAGTATTTCTATTATTACCGTACCACGAATAGCCTTCGTAATCAATTAAGGAGTCACCGGGTAAATGGGTCTCATTTAATGAAATGATATCGGGATTTAGGGACTGCAGTAATAAAGTTCTGAGCTCACAGTTCGAGGTAGTCCATCCATTAATGTTCCAGTGAATCAAAGAACAAAACAATGGCTCTGAAGCACTTACGGGCTGGGCTGGTGTTTCTCAGCGACTCTCCCCTGCAAGTGTATGACCGGCGGCAGCAGCAGCATCAGGGGGAGCCCGCCTCAGCAATCGCCCATTCCCCGATATGTAGAAGCCCTTAACAGCCGGTATCTCTCGAAGAAGCGTTTTAAAGTTCAGCTCGATGATTCGATCTGTATGTGACTTAGCCAATCTAATATAGACCTGTAACTGGAGTTTTAAAACATCTTAAAAATAAATTTTTTTTTTAAAATTTCCCCGATACTTAGGCCCGGCGGGGAGTCAACTTAGGCCTCTTCGCCTCCTCCAATACTGGGACACTGGAGGTGGGAAGGACACACAGAACGGTTTCTGGGGCAGGGAGGAGACGAGGAGGTGGTGGAGGAATGGAAGATGCATTTTTTTTCAGTTTTGGGACGCACCCACGGCATCACACACACAAGATGGCGGTGACCTTTCACCTTGTCCCGGGACACGAGCACCGAAATCACCACAGCGGACCCCTGCTGACCTGCACGACTGCTGACGATGAGGACAGACGTCTTCACTTCTCCTCCACGTCCCCAGATGACTTAAATCTCATTTAAGGGGATCTGCTCGTTCAGCTGCTCTGCTAGCCTCCTCATTTCCCGCTCCATCGGTCTTCTTTTGTACCATTTAATAGCACGCACTGAAATGTACACTAGTAGTAGTAGTAGTAGTGCAAATATTCCTGCTATTACACCAACACTCCAGTGCCAGCCTGGAACAGAGAGAAAGCATTGGAAATAAAACAATGCAGGAACACACCTGGTGTTTTATGTGTCATTAAATACACTCAGAACAGGTGCAGGCAGTGTGCAACTTTTTTTTATATAGTGCATTTTCCAGCAACAACTGCACAAAGCGCTGTACAATGAAGACCTCTCATTCACCCCTTCACACACACACACACACACACACACACACACACACACACACACACCAATGGTGATCAAAGCAGACTGCACCGGACTTCGCCAGTGGAGTTTCCCACAATTCATAGCAATAATAATAACAACAATAATAAAAATAAGCATGGTGTAAAAAAAACAACCAAAGAAAAGTATTCCCATTTAAGTGATGCGCAGTCCTTATTGCGTACATGTATACTTATATCCAGACCATGATTTATTCATTCTTTATTTTAAATTTAAAAGTGGTTGTATCCACGGTAACGAGTGAGGTCTAAAGTCCTGTCTCAGCGCATTTTATACCCTCCAGGCCCTGCGCTCTAGCGGACTTGTCTTAGCCACGCTGAGCACTTCAGACAACCGTCACAGTACGCAAGACTGAAGTACGCAAGGGCCCAGTCCACTGGTCTGGAGAGCGGACATTTTGGATTCAGCCTGCATCACTAGCCCCACCCTATACTTCCCCTCATTTGGACTTCTACTATTCCAGCTGGTTTGTCACCTCAGCTGTAACCTGCTCAACCCATTTTATTCGCTGTGAGAGATCCCTCATTACGTTTCTGTTGCATCCACACTACTGCTGCTTTACACCAGGCTGGCCGGTGGAGGATGGGCTCCCCCTCTATAGTAGAGTTCTTCCTGAGCTTTTTTTTTTTTTTAACCACATGTACTACCTGGGGGTTCAGGCCTGGTTTCTGCTCTTTTTCTGCTATTCTGTAAAACGTCTCGTTTTCTGTAAAAAATTGACTTGATCTGATTTGATTAAATACGGATACACCTCTTACCTGTGCTTTGGGTTCCAACAGGTTTGGTTTTGAGAGTGAGGGATAGGATGGCTCTTCCTCCCATTTTCTCCCGCACAATGTACTTCCCTTGATCCTTTGCAGTGAAGTTGCTCAGTGTCAGGGATCCGTTTCGCACAGTCAGCCTCTCCACGTGCTCCAGGCACACTCCGTCTGCAGTGGAGTTCCCTGCCAGTCCACAGAACTCGATGTAGGGCGAGCTCAAGCAGCAGAGAGGAATGGAGAGGTTCTCGCCTTCGTGCAGTTCGCAATTCTCCACCAGACCTGCAGAGGGCAGCACCACCGCGTGTGACATTACACCATACATTACTGCAGTGGTTCCCAACCTCAGTCCTGGGGTACCCCTGTGTATGCTGGTTTTTGTTCCAACCACGATTGCAATGCCAGAATTTTAACAAGTTGTTCATTTTTCTTAATTAGGGGCTTTTCATGTTTAGAGGGATTATTAACCCACTTAAGCCACATCATGTCAAAAATAGCCATGAACAATAAAGTTCCCATATTCATATTGTGCTTAATTGCAAACAATTACATAGAAGCGGTAACAGATTTTTTAGACCAATTGAAAGACTGAGATTAATCAATATACCCCTGAACATGTAGCGGAACCTGTTTAATTTCCTGAAATTTATTGACACGGTGCAGGTTTGGCTCGTTATCATTTGCTTTGTCTTTGAATTCTTCATTATCTTCCAGATGCTTAGTTTTAGTGGCCAGGTGTCCACACTTTGACCAATTAGAAACCTATTGACTCACCTCAGTCTTTAATTTGATCTGTTAAAAATAATTTACCTTTTAAAGTATTTTTTTTTGCAATGTAGCACAATAAGCACAGTATGGACATGGGAATTTTATTCTTTGTGGAATCCTTAGCTATTCCTGACATAATGTGGTTGAAGAGGGTAAATAATCCCTCTAAGCATGAAGAGCACCTAATTAAGAAAAATTAATTCTGGAATTGCATTTGTGGTTGGAACGAAAACCAGCATACACAGGGGTACTTCAGGACCGAGGTTGGGACCCACTGCATTACTGCACTGTGTCTTTGGCTGATTTCACACTTCAAACTGTCAAAACAACAGTCTTGAAGGAAAGGCCAAAACAATGAGAGAAAAGTTAACATTAAAATAGGGATTTAAAAAACACAATCATTTTATCACCATTTTCCCTTTTCTTCCAAAGTGCATTTTAGTCCAATTCATTGCTGAAACATTAATGAAGAAACAAACGCTATTGACTTTCCCTGCGACTCAGAGCCATGGAACAACATTAAAACGCAAAAGACATCCGCCAGTCCACGTCAGTCCTCATCAGTCTCTTGGCAGGAACTCACCTTCCACCGCCAGCACAGCGGTCTTCATGACGTGTCCCGTCGCGACGTCGATGACGGAGTAGCTGCCTTCATCTGCGAACGTGACGCGATCCAGCCGTAGCTCGTTGTTCTCCAGCGCCGCGCGCGATGCGTACGCACTGGCTGGCGTTAGCGTGTTCTGCCACACGGTGCACACGTCAGCCTCAGTGGAGCTTGACGCTGGCGCGAACCGGACTCTCGCGCTTTCCGTCACAGGCAGGCCTATCGCCAACGTTTTCCCGAAAACAACGGAAACATTTTCTGCGCACAGAAAATAGAATTCCACACAGAATTAGGATCTCCTGTTGACATTGAAACATTAAACAGTACAAGTACCACCCAACATAGACACTGACATTATCGGACCATGGGGCCCATACACACACTGGAACAGAGCCTTAACAGATACCAGACCATGGGGCCCATCCACATACTGGAACAGAACCTTAACAGATACCAGACCATAGGGCCCATCCACTCACTGGAACAGTGCCTTAACAGATACCAGACCATAGAGCCCATCCACACACTGGGACAGAGCCTTAACCGATACCAGTCCATGGGGCCAATCCACACTCTGGAACAGAGCCTTAACAGGTACCAGACCATGGGGCCCATACACACACTGGAACAGAGCCTTAACAGATACCAGACCATAGGGCCCATCCACTCACTGGAACAGAGCCTTAACAGATACCAGACCATGGGGCCCATACGCACTCTGGAACAGAGCCTTAACAGATACCAGACCATGGGGCCCATCCACACACTGGAACAGAGCCTTAACAGATACCAGACCGTGGGGGCAATACACACACTGGAACAGAGCCTTAACAGGTACCAGACCATGGAGCCCATCCACACACTGGAACAGAGCCTTAACAGATACCAGGCCATGGGGCCCATCCACACACTGGAAGAGAGCCTTAACAGATACCAGGCCATGGGGCCCATCCACACTCTGGACCAGAGCCTTAACAGATACCAGACCGTGGGACCCATCCACACTCTGGAACAGAGCCTTAATAGCCCCTTGTAATTTTACATTTTGAAATACAAAAAAGCTTCTTTTTTTTTCTTTTTTTAAATGAGGATACAGATTTCCAAATATTCTCACCTTGAACAATAAGCTGAAAACTCGCGACATAATTTACCCTTGGCTTTTCCAATTTACAATAGTACTTTCCATTGTCCGATAACCTGGTTTTGTTAATGATGAGGTGGTACAGATGCTTTGAGTTCTTCTCCTTGGATATCTCAGTTCGGTTGCGGTAGTCATCATAACAGTGGGATTTTCCCTCGGTGAACTCACAGACGGGTCCATCATTAGTGAGCCACTGGATGGAGAAGCCATCCTCTGTTTCACCATTCATGTGCTCCGAGACATTGCAGGGCAAAACAGCCGTGTCCCCCACCTTCACCTTCACTTGCACCTGCTGCATGGGCTGTGCAAGCTCGGCCTGGTTTCCTACCACTACAGACATATAGTTATTAGAATGAAAACGGGTTTTTAAAATGGCTGCAAGTTCTCATCATCCTTAAAAAAATCTTGTTGAATACTTTTGCTGCAACCTTTCTCTCACACTCTAACACTCACAGATTGCTCCTTAATTTCGCAACTCTGTTATAATGCCACCCAGCAGCCCCACCACAACATATCTTCACCAGATCCATAACGCTGGAAATACCGGATAATAATGTGCCCAGTGCACCATACTCCCTTAAGGTCAAAATTAAAACATTCATTCCAAGTAACCTTACCCTTCATCCTTAAATAGTCACAACCAAACATTTACACATTTATGATCAGCAATTGTTGAGCTTAATCACACATATGAACATTATCTTTTGTCAGTAAAAATACCAGTTTAAACAGGTTTTCACTTACAGCGAAAGACTGTAGTCAAGAGGACAAACAGCAAACACTTCCTTAAGCTCATTGGTGACTGTAAAAGATATAAAAAAACAATTCAAGGATTAAAATTGACAGCAAACTGGTTGTAAAAAATTAAAACAGTGTCTTTCCAAGTTGTAAATGCAACATATTAGATTTAGCAGTACCTTGCTCAAAGGTACAACGGCACTGCCCTACCCAGGAAAGTAAACTGCGACCCTTAGTTTACAAGACCAATTCCTTACCCTTTTATACTACACCCCCGCCCAGTATAAATGAATGACGACATCAAAGGAACCTTCACGCACAGATTAATGTACTTATGAATAAACTTGGTTGCGATGAGTCGATACTGCTAAGTGAGTATTATGAAGTCTAAGAAATGCAGGCACCTGGGAAGGTGGACTGTAGCCGGGAAGTGCGTCGAATTTCAGAATACCAAAACTTTTTCTTCATTTATCACAGTAAGAAGAGATTTGATTTGATATGGTAAAGGCGATACCGAAATTAAAATTATTTATAGTAACTTTTTAATAACCTATACTTCCTCGGAAAATGTAAGCTGAATAAGATGATAATTAGGTATGCTCATGATAGCTAGCTACTTAAACAAAACTGCGTCACTAACTAACAGGTTTCACTTTCACTGTAAATATGCGTAGTTGGAAAAATAAAACAAAACAGTAAATTACATTACATACAAAACAGTCAACAGCGAAGTACGTAGCTGCATATTCTTACCTGTACGCGGACTTTTTTTGGCTATTTTTAAAAAAACACCGAAGGAGCGGTCAGGCACTGTATTTGACGAAAGAAATTATGTATCTTCCCATAAAAACCGCCATATCAGAATCTTGCATGAAGCCACTGTGTCACCTGCGTGTTTAATTCTCCGAAGGCTCTATATGATCAGCCAGTTAAAGTCACTGATCCCACTCGTCACGTGAGTGCCTTAATAATCTGGACCATTGTGCGGGGATGTAACCCGCAAGGAAAAGACGACGATCTACAATTTGAGGGTATTTTAAAATGATATCAACAACTATGCTTTATTCTCCTGAGACTCAGGGGGAAAGGTTCAAAATTATGATTTAAAAATATATTTTCAGTGTTTATATTTTTTTTCAAAAGAGTAATAAAAAATACAAATATTAAAAAAAACAAAAACAATCTGTTGGGATTAACTGGGATGGCAGGTGTGCCATCCCGCCAAGTTACGCCTTGGCGGGGGCATGCCCCATACCTATACAGCACCGAGAGTTTGGCACTTTTCAGGGTTCCCCACAGAAATAACCACAACAGCCACAGACACTCAGCCCTTAAAAACATTAAATTCTGTACATTCTGACCACATTTCAACAGACAGATTTCATAAACAACTTCACATGTCCACACAATAAAGCCCCAAACTCAGGGGATTTTGTGTTTTCTCCTTCTTCTTCTTCTCTTTCTTCATCTTCGTCTTCTTCTTCTTCTTCTTATTTTTCCTGCCGCCAATCCCACTAACAACATGTCTCCCCATTGGACATTTTACCAACACCAGCCAATGCTTCACCTACACGACCCAATCAAAAACTCGCATACACACGCAAAATACCCATACCTTCTTATTCTGAAACATTTGCAGTTTAAACAGCTAGCCTGCCTATGGTGTAATGGGCAAGGTTACAGTCTTGGGAACATGGAGTCGTAGGTTCAAGCCCAGCTACGAATATGTTTCTTTAATCTGCTTTTACCCTCACTAATAATTGTCTACTACTTCTCAATTATTGCTTTTGCACCATGTCTACCCGCCGTTCACCGAACGTATACACTGCATTATGACGTACCGTCTGCATGTTCAGTTATTAACCGGCTACAATATTGCAAAGCCATATGGATTCAACGGGAGCTCTTCTATGCTTACTGGCCTGTGTTCTTCTTTAAAACCACGGACAGGTTTGCTAATGATATTTCACGCATTGCATAGCTATGTCATGGTGCTGCACTAATAAAGTCACAGACTGGTAAACCTCCAGTTTAAGAATTGAATCCCGCCTCGCCCTCAGGCAGATAATTTCCTTTTGCGCAGACGTTTTCTTACGCTTATATTTGCTTTACCTAAACTCACTCACTGTTATATATACCGTTCGATAAGGAAACAAAGCTCTCTCATGGTGACTTCATTTACTTCGCACTGTAGTCTGTGATCATGTCAGCCTTCACCTACATGCCCATTCTGCTAAAAACATATTGTTTCAACTACGCAATTTCATCATTTTATCCTAATTTCTCTCACACTGTTGTTATTTTCTCGTATGCAAAGCCTGTTGGGACATACGCGTCTGCTCCTATTCTCCACCATCAAGTTTTCCGGTTCTAGCTCAGCAGAACAGCGAAGAGGATTCCCACCTGCAGATCAGCCTATCAAAATGTCTTATAAACCTTACAAACACTAAAAGTGCATCTCCACGAAATAACAGACAACGGAGCAGGACAGCAGGGTACACAAGTTGCGACCTAGGCAGCTCTAATTCTACGGGCTTGCTGATTCTTTTGTCAATCAAGGCTCGTTGGATGGCCGTCAAATCCGTGAGTACATACACTGGCCATATTTCACCTGCGTTTCAGACGCCTTTACACTTACGCCACCGCACCCTTTGTCACAGCCAGTGTTTCACATATAGAGCAAACCAAAACTGCCAAACGGTACACGCTCATCAGACTGTACAAATTCACACAAGGACAGCCATAATCCACAACCGTTTCTTACAGGGTCACTTCGCATTTCTCACTCTCATAATAAAACGCTTTGCAAAAAGAAATGGTATATCATAAAAAACACATATTCAACGTACAAAAATGCTAAGTTACTCACACATACAAGACATACCCTGTCTATAACTCATTCATTCAGACTGTCAAAATCCAGGCCTGTGATTAAAAGCATTGATATCAAAATGATGCCAAGTTACGGTACTACAAACAATATAGGCTATCTTGCCTCACCTAAATTACATACTATGTATTCCAAAGCAATTCTTTCAATGACTTGAAAGAATTGAGGAAATATTGGGTAGCATTGCTTTGGAATACATCTCATGTAATTCAGGTGAGGCAAGATAGCCTATATTGTTTGTAGTACCGTAACTTGGCGTCATTTTGTTATCAATACTTTTAATGGCAGGCCTGGATTTTGGCAGTCTGAATGAATGAGTTATAGGCGGGGTATGTCTTGTATGTGTGAGTAACTTGACATTGTTGTATGTTGAAAACATGTTTTTTATGAGATTACATTTACCCAGCAAGACCTTGGATTAAATCAAATTAAATTAAATCAGTTCATCACTGTGGCTCTCAGATGACTGGAAGGTCCCACAGATTAGAGGATCACAGAAACAGTCACGATCAGAGCAGTGAACACTCAGGGCTGCGGGTTACCAGATGCAGGTTTATTCATAAAAACCCAACACCAGAAACAGGGGGTCTTACATGCAGGACGACAATACAAATACAGCTGTATCCAACCTACTATGTGCTACAAATATGAGAAAAGTGTAAAAAAAAAATAATTTTATAAAAGTTTGGTAAAAATATTTCATCTTTGTAAAGGATGAAGAGACGGACGCGCAGGACTGCAACATGAAAACAGAGAAACGGCGAATGAACCCTTCATCGCACACATCACAGCATGTTTCCTGCGCTTTTTATTTGGAACGTAACAGAAAACGGAACGGTTTACTGCAGTCACTCTCAGTGTGGCATTCTGGCATTGTGTCAGATGTTTACACGGCAGCCTGTGCGATCGCTTGCGTGCGGTTCTGCATTAGCGGCTCGCAGCTTCCGGCCCTGCGTAATGGCCGTCCGGTTGGCGCCGTCAGGCTACAGGTGCGACTTCCTGTTCACTGTTGCCGGGCGACAAAGCGCAACTCTTTCACGTTCCACCGCGCAGCATCCTGTCATTATACATTCAAATGTCAAAATACAACATTGCATAAATAGAAGCTGAAATAAAATAAAATATGAAAATTCTTTACGTTGATTCTGACAGTGGTACCGTCAAAGTATGAGGCATGAGAGAATTTAACTGTGGGTCCAACAGGAAGTAACGCCAGACCCCAGCTACATCCTGTTCTGATGCAGTGATCTTTATCACGTTAGGAGTCTGACCTTACTTTCCTTATGCATGTGTGTGTGTGTACGTGTGTACGTGTGTGTGTGTGTGTATGTGTGTACGTGTGTGTGTACGTGTGTGCATGTGTGTGTGTGGCTGTGTGTACGTGTGTGTGTGTGTGTGTGTGTGTGGCTGTGTGTGTATGTGTGTGGCTGTGTGTGTGTGTGTGTGTGTGTGGCTGTGTGTACGTGTGTGTGTGTGTGCATGTGTGTGTGTGTGGCTGTGTGTACGTGTGGCTGTGGCTGTGTGTGTATGTGTGTGTGTGTGGCTGTGTGTGTATGTGTGTGGCTGTGTGTGTGTGTATGTGTGTGGCTGTGTGTGTGTCAATTTCACTTACAAATCTCACTTCTGAAAGTGGTCAAAAAAAGTTTATTTCTCAGATGTCATGACACTCCACACCAGGAGGGCGGTAGCACTTGGTAAACATTTTTGTTCACAGTATTACTTCACAGTTCATTCACAGTCATTCACAGTTTCTCACCGTTATTAGTGCATGTTTACTGTACAGGAATACCGAAATATACATCACAAAATTCATTCCTGTTTGTTCATTTCGCTCGTAGTATTAAGCATTTAAAAAAATGACTTTGGTCATGTAGGCATTATCCTGTACCAGTGTGTTTCAATACAGCACTATTGTCAAATGAGGATATTAACGTTTAAAAAATGTAAACTGTGAAACACATCTGAGAACACAATTATTACCTGTGTGAGCTGAAGTCCATCAATCCATCCATTATCTATACCCACTGATCCCGGGCTGGGTCGTGGCGGGTGCTGGAGCCTATCCCAGCATGCATTGGGCGAGAGGCAGGATTACACCCTGGACAGGCTGCCAGTATATCACAGGGCACACACACACCATTCACTCACACACTCATACCTATGGGCAATTTAGCATCTCCAATTAGGCTACCTGCATGTGTTTGGACAGTGGAAGGAAACCCACGTGGACACAGGGAGAACATGCAAACTCCACACAGAAAGGCCCAGGCCAGGATTCGATCCCACAACCTTCTTGCTGTGAGGCGACAGTGCTACCCGCTGCACCACCGTGCTGTCCCCCAAACGGAATGATACACTATATAATATAAAATATATAAATATAAAATATAATGTAAAAATTGAATTATGATATTGCACCATTGTATTTGCCCTGAATTCATGGCACATTACAGTATAAACACTTGGCAGATGCTCTTCAGAGCGGGGATCAGGCACATCAAGGACAGCCTGGGAGCCATGGTAACATTCTGCACACCTAACCCTAACCCCACTATACAGGCACTGTGGCTGAGCCAATATGGAGGTACGCACATAGGAGAAAACAATTTTAAAAATAGGTCGATTAAGAGAAGCAGCCATTTAAGGGTGAAAATGAAAGGGCAGCCATGTTCTCTTTGGTACTTCTAAAGAAACATTAGTGGGTATCATAGTGACGGAACTGGCCATGTAGCCTAAAGGTTGCAGGTTTGATTCCCAGACAGGACACTGCTGGCAGCTTGATTCAATACCCAGCCTTACAAATGGACACTATGCAAAAATGCAACAAAAAAAGTGCTGTACAATGTGTAAATATGAACCGTCTGGAGAATGCCCATAACTCTATGTTATGTAACATAATGTTTACACCTGGATGCTTGTGGGAACCTGGAGGTTACATTGGTCAGCCAGTAGGGGAAGCTCTGTCACAGAGAACAAGTCAATCTGATATCCCACTGCAGAGGAGCAGGCAGCGGAAGGTATCAGGTATTCACGGAGTGCGTCTCAATACTTCTCCACTATAATGCATATTCATATACTGAAATAACAGTAGCTTATTTATATTTAGAGTCATGGTCTTTTAAACAAAATTCACGTAGACGCAGATTAAAAAAAACAGCTTCCCTGTCTCGGTGAATTTGTAGAATAACAGTCATTACAGGCAGCTTATCCAGTAGTTAAGTACCTTCCTCAAGAGTACAACAGCAGTGCCCCACACAGGAATCAAACCTGCAAGCTTTAGGTTACAAGACCAGCTCCTTACCCATTATACTCCACTGTCTAGATCATGAAATGAACTGGCATTTTGTGTCATAATAACCTATTGAGGCACATACAAATTTGGTGAAATATCTTGCTTATTCAAGTATCAATATCTTAAAATTCAAGTTCTCCACCGCCTCCACTTTTAAAAGTTTGGGTAGTGTCAGATCCTGAGGGATGGGATTTCCATCTAAGTGGGCATGAGCGCGATGATGTCGCCCAGAAATATGAGAAGACTTCCGCGATAGGATGCATCGATGAATCCTTCGTCCGGAGGAGGCGAGGAGCCCAGTTGCTTCGCTCATCTCCTCCAATACTGGGACACTGGAGGTGGGAAGGAGGCACAGAACGGTTTCTGGGGCAGGGAGGAGACGAGGAGGTGGTGGAGGAATGGAAGATGCATTTTTTTCAGTTTTGGGACGCACCCACGGCATCACACACACAAGATGGAGGTGACCTTTCACCTTGTCCTGGGACACGAGCACCGAAATCACCACAGCGGATCCCTGCTGACCTGCACGACCACTGACGATGAGGACAGACGTCTTCACTTCTCCTCCACATCCCCAGATGACGTAATCTCACGTAAGGGGAACTGCTTGTCGGGCTGCTCTGCTCCACTCCCCGTTCCCCACTCTATCTTTCTTCCGGTGTACAGTTCAATAGCACGCACTGAAATGTTCACTAGTTGTAGTAGTAGTAGTATTAGCACACATATTCCTGCTATTACCCCAACAATAAAGCGCCAGTCTGGAACAGAAAGAAAGCATTGGAAATAAAACAGCAGGAACACACCTGGTGTTTTATGTGTCATTGGAATGGCAGGTATGCCATCCCGCCAAGTTACACCTTGGCGGGGGCATGCCCCATACCTATACAGCACCGAGAGTTTGGCACTTTTCAGGGTTCCCCATGGAAATAACCACAACAGCCACAGACACTCAGCCCTTAAAAACATTAAATTCTGTACATTCTGACCACATTTCAACAGACAGATTTCAAAAACAACTTCACATGTCCACCCAATAAAGCCCCAAACTAAGGGGATTTCGCGTTTTCTCCTTCTTCTTCTTCTTCTTCTTCTCCTCATTCTTATTTTTCCTGCCGCCTATCCCACTAACAACATGTCTCCCCATTGGACATTTTACCGACACCAGCCAAATCTTCACCTACAGGACCCAATCAAAAACGCGGATACACACGCAAAATACCCATACCTTTTTACTCTGAAACATTTCCAATTTAAACAGCTAATCTGCCTGTGGCCTAGTGGGTAAGGTTACAGTCTTAGGAACATGGGGTTGTAGGTTCGAACACAGCTAGGAACATGTTTCTTTAATCTGCTTTTACCCTCACTAATAATTGTCTACTACTTCTCAATTATTGCTTTTGCACCATATCTACCCGCCGTTCACCGAACGTATACCGAACTGAACTGCATTATGACGTACCGTCTGCACGTTCAGTTATTAACCGGCTACAATATTGCAAAGCCATACGGATTCAACGGGAGCTCTTCTGTGCTTACTGGCCTGTGTTCTTCTTTAAAACCATGGGCAGGTTTGCTAATGATATTTCACGCATTGCACAGCTATGTCATGGTGCTGCACTAACAAAGTCACAGACTGGTAAACCTCTGGTTGAAGGATTGAATCCCGCCTCGACCTCAGGCAGATAATTTCCTCTTTTACACTAACGTTTTCTTACGCTTTTATATGTGCTTTACCAAAACTCACTCACGGCCACCCATATGCACTTCATGATGGCAAATGTATTCCTTTTATTAAAAAGTTACACCAGTTCACCACTGTGCCATTTCTACTAACTATATTTCTTCACTTGGCTACCGTACAAACCTTCTTATCAGCAAACGCCACGTTTCTACGTTCATGTTTCCTCGCCCTGTTCTCTATCTAGCCACATACAAACAATTACTACGTATGTATGTTCTGCAACTCCCCATTAAAACATTACATTTAAAATCATGCCTCACCCATAAGTATAATTACTAGTACTGAACATGAGAAAAGCGCATCAGTGCAATATACTTCACACGTTACAGAAGCCTCCACTTTAATGGGTGATGTTTTACAACAACTATTATATATACCATTCCATAAGGAAATTAAGCTCGCTCATGGTCACTTTATTTACTTCGCACTATAGTCTGTGATCATGTCAACCTTCACCTACATGCCCATTCTGCTAAAAACATATTGTTTCAACTACGCAATGTCATCATTTTGTCCTAATTTCTCTCACACTGTTGTTATTTTCTCATATGCAAAGCCTGCTGGGACACATGCGTCTGCTCCTATTCTCCACTATCAAGTTTTCCGGTTCTAGTTTAGCAAAACAGTGAAGAGGATTCCCACCTGCAGATAAGCCTATCAAAATGCCTTATAAACCTTACAAACACTAAAAGTGCATCTCCACGAAATAACAGACAACGGAGCAGGACAGCAGGGTACACAAGTTGCGACCTAGGCAGCTCTAATTCTACGGGCTTGCTGATTCTTTTCTCAATCAAGGCTCGTTGGATGGCCGTCAAATCCGTGAGTACATACACTGGCCATATTTCACCTGCGTTTCTGTTGCGTTTACACTTACGCCACCGCACCCTTTGTCACAGCCACTGTTTTACATATATAGCAAACCGAAACTGCTAAACAGTACACGCTCATCAGACTGTACAAATTTACAAAAGGATAGCCATAATCCACAACCGTTTCTTACAGGGTCACTTCGCATTTCTCACTCTCACAATAAAACGCTTTGAAAAAAGAAATGATATCTCATAAAAAACACGTTTTCAATGTACAAAAATGCCAAGTTACTCAAAAGTATTGATATCAAAATGACGCCAAGTTACGGTACTACAAACAATATAGGCTATCTTGCCTCGCCGAAATTACATAAAATGTATTTCAAAGCAATGCTACCCAATATTTCCTCAATTCTTTCAAGTCACTTGGCCCTGTGTTTTGTAATCTTACCGTTTTACAATGTCATGCAAACTTTGTGTCAGATCAAAGAGTCAAATATTTCGAATTGCCTCATGGAACACATTGAAGTTCATGTACAAAACTGCTGCTGAGTAACTACAGGAAGCATATTTCTCCAGAAAACATGTTTATACTTGCTTCTGAACTGAATTTGAGTACATGTACAAGTTATTGTATATTTGCTACGTACAATAAATACTGCATGTAAAATACATATTGTACATACATACCTAGAGAACTTCTTTATCCCCATGGGGACATTTTGCTCGCAGCATGTTACATTCACATTTACAAACACACACTTATACCAAAAAACATACTATCATTCACGCAACAGAAAGGCTGGGCAGCGAAATACATACATACCAATACAAATTGGACATATACACGCCTATTCAATCAATCTTGACTGTGAGAGAGCCATTCACACATATGTTTGGCCTGTCCATGTAGTGCATGCACAGTCAGCCTCTCCACGTGCTCCTGGCACACTCCGTCTGCAGTGGAGTTCCCTGCCAGTCCACAGAACTTGATGTAGGGCGAGCTCAAGCAGCAGAGAGGAATGGAGAGGTTCTCGCCTTCGTGCAGTTTGCGATTCTCCGCCAGACCTGCAGAGGGCAGCACCACCGCGCATGTGACACTACACCATACATTACTGCAGTGGTTCCCAACCTCAGTCCTGGAGTACCCCTGTGTATGCTGGTTTTCGTTCCAACCACAATTGCAATGTCAGAATTTTAACAAGTTTTTCCATTTTTCTTAATTGGGTGCTTTTCATGTTTAGAGGGATTATTAACGCACTTAAGCCACATCATGTCAAAAATAGCCATGAACAATAAAGTTACAATGTTCATATTGTGCTTAATTGCAAACAATTGCATTGAAGTGGTAGCAAACTTTTGGACCAATTGAAAGACCGAGATGAATCAATATACCCCTGAACATATCAGACCATGGGGCCCATCCACACATTGGAACAGAGCCTTAACAAATACCAGACCATGGGGCCCATCCACACACTGGAACAGAGCCTTAACAGATACCAGACCATGGGGCTCATCCACACACTGGAACAGAGCCTTAATAGCCCCTTGTAATTTTACATTTTGAAATACAAAAATGCTTTTTTTTTTATTTTTTAAAGAGGATACAGATTTCCAAATATTCTTACCTTGAACAATAAGCTGAACGCTCACGACTCCAAAAAAAAATAAATCTGGCTTGTCCAATGTACAATAGTACTTTCCATTGTCCGATAATCTGGTTTGGTTAATGATGAGGTGGTACAGCTTTGAGTTCTTCTCCTTGGATATCTCAGTTCGGTTGTGGTAGTCACCATAACAGTGGAATTTTCCCTTGGTGAACTCACAGACGAGTCCATCATTAGTGACCCACTGGATGTACAAGCCGTCCTCTGTTTCACCATTCATGGGCGCCGAGACATTGCAGGGCAAAACAGCCGTGTCCCCCACCTTCACCTTCACCCGCTGCATGGGCTGTCCATGCTTGGTCTGGTTTCCTACCACTACAGACACATGGTTATTAGAATGAAAACGGCTTTTAAAATGGCTGCAAGTTCTCACCATCCTTAAAAAAATCTTATTTCATACTTTTGCTGCAACCTTTCTCTCACGCTCTAACACTCACAGATTTCCCCTTAATTTCGCAACTCTGTTATAATGCCACCCAGCACCCCCACCACAACATATCTTCACCAGATCCATAACGCTGGAAGTACCGGATAATAATGTGCCCAGTGCACCATACTCCCTTAAGGTCAAAATTAAAACATTCTTTCCAAGTAACCTTACCCTTCATCCTTACATAGTCACAACCAAACATTTACACATTTATGATCAGCAATCGTTGAGCTTAATCACACATTATCTTTTGACAGTAAAAATACCAGTTTAAACAGGTTTTCACTTACAGCAAAAGAATATTGTCAAGAGGACAAACAGCAAACACTTTCTTAAGCTCATTGGTGACTGTAAAAGATATAAAAACAAACAATATAGGCTATCTTGCCTCACCGAAATTAAATAAGATGTATTCCAAAGCAATGCTACCCAATATTTCCTCAATTCTTTCAAGTCTGCAGAGCCAGAAGCAAGCAAAACAGCCAAAAGTCTGCAGAAGAACTGTGGCAAGTTCTCCAAAATGCTTGGAACAACCTACCAGCCAGTTTTCTTATAAAACTGCAGACAGTGTACCTAAAAGAATTGATGTAGTTTTAAAGTTGAAAGGTGGTCACACCAAACATTGATTTTATTTAGTTGTAAACATTGATTATATATATATATATATATATATATATATATATATATGTGTGTGTGTGTGTGTACTGCCCTCTACACATAGCAGGGTCTCAGGAGGATAAGCAAAAATTATTATAATTATTATATGAATATACATAACAAAAACCTTTGATAGTTATCGCTACCCCCCCCCCCCCCCCCCTCCACACACACACACACACACACACACGCTTTCACTTCCCAATTCATGGAGCACTGTCACCTCCACTAAGCACTTGTATCTTGATTCCAAATTCAGATATGAAGCCTACATAAACCTTGGCTATTAAATAATAGGCCAATGTCATGGCTAAATATGAACCACCCCATGTGAGTTTCAGTCAACAGGTTAACAATCAAATATGAGATGTAGCCACATAAGATGTTGATATTCTTTATTAGAAGAAATTCACACAAACAACATTATTGGTGTTACCAGTTATGCTCATTGCTGACAACAGTAGTTAGAAACAGTAGTTAAATAGTATCACTTTGTCCTTTCAACCACCAGATGCCACTATCGTGCTCTGTGTTTAAAAGCTTTGCGTAATGAATCCCTTTCTCGATACAATTCAGGGGCAAGCTTCATTGAAAGCTTTGCTTTGCCATCACTGGATCCCACTGTATCAGATTCCAGTTCAGGTTTGCGAGCAGTGAGAATCCTGTGTGTCATCTGCTTGAGTAGCAGGATGAGTGAAGTTACCCTTGTGGTTTGAGACTGAGGACGTGGTTGAAGCCACCCAGGTATCCCTCACCAGTTGTGTTTTTTTGTTTTGCTATTTAAACCACTTGTACCTGCCTTTGCCCTCTCTTGCTTCTGCATCCTGTTCCCTCGCTCATGCCCCACTTCCTGTTCCTTTGTCCATTCTGCGCTATGTGTGTGTGTCAGCTTAGCGCTACTTTTTGCTAGGAGCGCTATGAGGTGGGTGATAGGAGAAGCAAGCTGCAGTATGTGTTGAAAGATGTGCAAGATTCTTCTGTCTGCCAGCAGGGGGGGCAGTGCAGTCATGTCGACAGGAGCAAAGGGGAAAACCAGCACCAACCTGCGCAGTACATTTGATGCCTCACTTGACCGTACTGCTTGGAAATTTCCAGGCCCGGTGAATGAGTATCATTCAGTAATATGAACCTGCAACTTCTAACTCCTTAGCCAATCCTGTTATGAATCCAGAGCCCAGCGTTCAACTTTACGATACAAAAACAGTACTTCCTGCGTTTCGTTTGTTCCCCCCATTCCATCTCTGTCTCTCAGGCAGTGAGCAGGATCCCCCCCCCTCTCTGCTGCCCCCCGGCTGTGTTCTCTGCTGTGTGCATCTGACCTTCGTCTCTGTGGTCTGTGTTGTGGTCTGCACCCTGGGTCTCTGCTACTGCGTCCGACAGGCAAGGGCTCGACACACACATGCACACACACACACACACGCACACACACACACACACACACACGAACACACGCACACACGCACACACGCACACGCACACACGCACACACACACACATGTACGCACACACACACACACACACACATGCACGCACGCACACACATGCACGCACGCACACACACACACACTGCCTCACACTGCATACACACGCGCACACACACACACACACGCATGCATGCACACACGCACACATATACACACACACACACATTGCCACAGGCACGCACGCACACACACACTGCCTCACACTGCACACACACACACGCACACACACACACATACAGACACACATGCACACCACACACACATGCACGCACACTCATGTACACACACACATACGCACTCATACACACAAAAACACACACACATCGTCACAGGCACGCACGCACACACACATACACACACACACACACACATCGCCACCGGCATGCACGCACACACACACACACACACACACAGAAAGAATGGTACAGTACCTCCAGCGGGAGAGGAGGAATAGATGATGTCAGGACACAGTGTTTCATTTGATAATGTTTGATATTCTTTTCAGATGTTAAAGAAAAAAACCCAAGAAGAGAGGGGACTGCCAGTTGCTTCTGGGTAATTATTTCTGTAATGACAGTTTTCCCGTTTTTTCCATGGCCATGAAATGTAGTACGAAGATAACAGACCCGTAATTCCCAAATCACACAAATTCATATACATATTGATAAAGATTTGGTCTGTGAACATGGAACTGAAATACAACTGCGCAGCATGAACGAGGTGCAGTCGGTTTAGCGGGGGTATTTCCGGTCACCCTCCCGGCGTGAAAGGGGAAAAGGTCTCCGCTCCTGCACTGGTGCTGAAAGAGCTGCCGTGTGCCTCTCAGATCTCAGCTTTGGCAAAGCTCCTGCTGGGTTTTCTCAGGGCCCAGAGCTCACGTTTTTTAATGCTAAGGGCGACACAGGAAAGAGAGACCCACCTGTGTAGATAAGGACATTACATTACATTGCAGGCGTTTTAGCAGATGCTCTTATCCAGAGCAACTTCACACCGGCCCGTCCATTTTCTGTGTGCCGCCAGACTGATGCGTTACATTTACCCAGCGAGACCTTGGATTAAATCAAATTAAGTTAAATCAGTTCATCACTGTGGCTCTCAGATGACTGGAAGGTCCCACAGATTAGAGGATCACAGAAACAGTCACGATCAGAGCAGTGAACACTCAGGGCTGCGGGTTACCAGATGCAGGTTTATTCATAATAACCCAACACCAGAAACAGGGGTCTTACATACAGGACGACAATACAAATACAGCTGTATCCAACCTACTATGTGCTACAAATATAAGAAAAATGTAAAAAAAAATTATTTTATAAAAGTTTTGTAAAAATACTCATTTTTGAGTATTCATTTTTGTAAAGGATGAAGAGACGGACGCGCAGGACTGCAACATGAAAACAGAGAAACGGCGAATGAACCCTTCATCGCACACATCACAGCATGTTTCCTGCGCTTTTTATTTGGAATGTTGCTTGTCATTCAGTTCACACAGTGAACACTATTCAGACCTAACCTCTGCAAAGCCAACTAGGCAGAAGAATAAGCTACAGTATTAGGAAAAATACAAATTACCAAAAAGTGCTGGGATGGGGCAACATGTAACAAGTGTCATGAAAAAAAGGGGGGGGGGGATTTAGAGTAAAATATACAGCGTGGTGGTGGTTAGTCTAGGTATAGTCTGAAGAGATGAGTCTTCAGGCCACGGCGGAAGATGGGTAGTGAGGGGAGCTAACTTAGTATATCAAGTATCGATAGCTAAGGACGTTGACTTATATCCCATAATAATTTTTGCTAGCTAGCCAAGTTAAAATAAAACCACAACTATAATGTCCTTATGAAAGCAAACTAGCTAGCTAACGTTATCGATAACATTACATTATGAAAGCAAACTACATAGCTAGCTAACGTTAGCTAGCTATAAATGAACATAACCAGAGATAGTCTAATAGTCCTTAAAAGGCACTATAATAAGTGAACCTAACTTTAGTCAAATATTTGCATTGTCTTGCCTGTAAGCCAGCGGCACAAACTATGGGTCACGAGTTATCTATGGGTCCCCAAATATGATTTAGAATGAGCTATCACCGCAATCTGACTGACAGTAGGGAGGGCAAAACGGAGCTTTAGAATGTCTCCAGCAGTGTATGCGTGTGAGCTCGACAATACATTTCTCACAGAAAAGGTAGTTTGTTGCCTTTTTTTAGTTCATTACAGTGGTGACAGAAGTGACAATAATTAAGTGGTGTTGTGCTGTTAGCCTTTACTGATTGCCTTACAAGGTTAATGTGAAGTAGCTAGTACAATCGGACAGCACTAACCCATAAAAATGTACTTTGAATGATACTTGCTCAATCGAACGGTAAATATGAAAAACATTTGATTACAGTCACGGCACTGAAATTTTCTTTCACACCCTCAATAAACGGCAAAAGGCCCAGTAGAAGATTGAATTAAACCTTTTAAAGTTATATATTTTCTGAAACGTTATCGATTCCGCTTGGCCACAGTGAATAAATCTAGGCGATCTGAGTGTACAGTATCTATGTAAACTACGTCAGAAGGATTCAGCCTTGTTGTTTGCTACCTAAACTTCACAGCACACTTGCAGCAGGACGGTGTGTCCAGTCAGATTTCTTTACGGGGGGTGGAAAGGGGAGTGGTTACTGTACTTGTGACACACTAAGTCGATAACATTCTCAACCAGTTGAAAATAGGACAATAAATTTAAAATGCATATTTCTCAAAAAATAAACAACGGACATTTTTAATACTTATCGTGTTTCTTCAATGCCTCTTGTGCAAATAGCGCACAAAACCGAGAAAGTGTGAAAACCACCATGTTACTCCTTTAAGCATTTAAAAGAATGATTTTGGTCATGTAGGCATTATCCTGTACCAGTGTGTTTCAATACAGCACCATTGTCAAATGAGGACATTAAAATGTAAATGTAAACTGTGAAACACATCTGAGAACACAATGTATACCTGTGTGAGCTGAAGTACATCCATCCATCCATTATCTATACCCACTTATCCCAGGCTGGATCGTGGGGGGTGCTGGAGCCTATCCCAGCATGCATTGGGCGAGAGGCAGGATTACACCCTGGACAGGCTGCCAGTATATCACAGGGCACACACACACCATTCACTCACACACTCATACCTATGGGCAATTTAGCATCTCCACTACCTGCATGTGTTTGGACAGTGGAAGGAAACCCACGTGGACACGGGGAGAACATGCAAACTCCACACAGAAAGGCCCAGGCCAGGATTCGATCCCACAACCTTCTTGCTGTGAGGCGACAGTGTTACCCGCTGCCCCACCGTGCCATCCCCCAAACGGAATGATACTCTATATAATATGAAATATATAAATATAAAATATAATGTAAAAATTGAATTATGATATTGCACCATTGTATTTGCCCTGAATTCATGGCACATTACAGTATAAACACTTGGCAGATGCTCTTCAGAGCGGGGATCAGGCACATCGAGGACAGCCTGGGAGCCATGGCAACATTCTGCACACCTAACCCTAACCCCACTATGCAGGCACTGTGGCTGAGCTGATATAGAGGTACGCACATAGGAGAAAACAATCTTAAAAAACAGGTCGATTAAGAGAAGCAGCCATTTAAGGGTGAAAATGAAAGGACAGCCATGTTCTCTTTGGTACTTCTAAAGAAACATTAGTGGGTATCATAGTGACGGAACTGGCCATGTAGCCTAAAGGTTGCAGGTTTGATTCCCAGACAGGACACTGATGGCAGCTTCATTCAGTATCCAGCCTTACAAATGGACACTATGCAAAAATGCAACAAAAAAAGTGCTGTGTAAATATGAACCGTCTGGAGAATGCCCACAACTCTATGTTATGTAACGTAATGTTTACACCTGGATGCTTGTGGGAACCTGGAGGTTACATTGGTCAGCCAGTAGGGGGAGCTCTGTCACAGAGATCAAGTCCATCTGATATCCCACTGCAGTGGAGCAGGCAGCGGACGGTATCAGGTATTCACGGGGTGCGTCTCAATACTTCTCCACTATAATGCATATTCATATACTGAAATAATGGTAGCTTATTTATATTTAGAGTCATGTTCTTTTAAACAAAATTCACGTAGACGCAGATTTAAAAAATCAGCTTCCCTGTCTTGGTGAATTTGCAGAATATCAGTCATTATGGGCAGCTTATCCAGAGTAACTTACACAAATTTTTTTTACAGAGCATGTAAAAAATATCCATGTATAGAGCCGGATATATACTGAAGCAAAGCAGGTTCCTCAAGGGTACAACAGCAGTGCCCCACACAGGAATCAAACCTGCAAGCTTTAGGTTACAAAATCAGCTCCTTACCCATTATACTCCACTATCTAGATCATGAAATGAACTGGCATTTTGTGTCATAATAACCTATTGAGGCACATACAAATTTGGCGAAATATCTTGCTTATTCAAGTATCAATATCTTAAAATTCAAGTTCTCCACCGCCTCCACTTTTAAAAGTTTGGGTAGTGTCAGATCCTGAGGGATGGGATTTCCGAGTGGGCATGAGCGCGATGATGTCGCCCAGAAATGTGAAAAGACTTCCGCGATAGGATGCACCGATGAATCCTTCGTCCGGAGGAGGTGAGGAGCCCAGTTGCTTCGCTCATCTCCTCCAGTACTGGGACACTGGAGGTGGGAAGGAGGCACAGAACGGTTTCTGGGGCAGGGAGGAGACGAGGAGGTGGTGGAGGAATGGAAGATGCATTTTTTTCAGTTTTGGGACGCACCCACGGCATCACACACAAGATGGCGGTGACCTTTCACCTTGTCCCGGGACACGAGCACCGAAATCACCACAGCGGACCCCTGCTGACCTGCACGACCACTGACGATGAGGACAGACGTCTTCACTTCTCCTCCACGTCCCCAGATGACTTACTCTCATTTAAGGGGCCTTGCTCTTCAGCCTGCTCTGCTTTCCTCCTCCTTTCCCGCTTCATCTGTCTTCTGGTGTACCATTTAATAGCACGCAGTGAAATGTACACTAGTAGTAGTAGTAGTAGTAGTAGTGCAAATATTCCTGCTATTACACCAACAATCAAGTGCCAGCCTGGAACAGAAAGAAAGCATTGGAAATAAAACAAAGCAGGGACACACATGGTGTTTTATGTGTCATTAAATACACTCAGAACAGGTGCAGGCAGTGTGCAACTTTTTTATATAGTGCATTTTCCAGCAACAACTGCACAAAGCACTGTACAATGAAGGCCTCTCATTCTCTCACACACACACACACACACACACACACACACAAATGGTGATCAAAGCAGTCTGCACCGGACTTCGCCAGTGGAGTTTCCCACAATTCATAGCAATAATAATAATAATAATAATAATAATAATAATAAAAGCATGGTGGGGAAAAAAACAACCAAAGAAAAGTATTTCTATTTAAGTGATGCACAGTCCTTATTGCGTACATGTATACTTATATCCAGACCTTGATTTATTCATTTTTTATTTTAAATTTAAAAGTGGTCGTACCAATGGTAACGAGTGAGGTCTAAAGTCCTGGCATGAAGGGCATTTTATACCCTCCAGGCCCTGCGCTCTAGCAGACTTGTCTTAGCCACGCTGAGCACTTCAGACAACCATCACAGTACGCAATACTGAAGTACGCAAGGGCCCAGTCCACTGGTCTGGAGAGCGGACATTTTGGATTCAGCCTGCATCACTAGCCCCACCCTAAAGAGCTCTTCCAGAGGTGGTGGTGGTGGTGGTGGTGGTGAAGGGGGGGTCAGTACCCAGTACCTGAACACCCACAACAGGGCAGAGGCGTTATGAAACTATGGAAAGATTCTCACAGGAGAAACGGGACACAGCACAGCACCTGATCCAGACCGACAGCACATCCAGGGTGCGCATAAACTCAGGAACACCACACTCCCTCACAGACACAACGGCAGTTCCTCAGAGCTTTAGAACAGACCACCGGTCCCTCGCACAGTGATCACAGACCGCTGCAGCCCTGTTCCACCCCTGCCCACGCCTCACTGCAGCCCTGTTCCACCCCTGCCCCTCACTGCAGCCCTGTTCCACCCCTGCCCCTCACTGCAGCCCTGTTCCACCCCTGCCCCTCGCTGCTGTCCTGTTCCACCCCTGCCCAGTTCCTCGCTGCAGCCCTGTTCCACCCCTGCCCCTCGCTGCAGCCCTGTTCCACCCCTGCCCACGCCTCACTGCAGCCCTGTTCCACCCCTGCCCCTCACTGCAGCCCTGTTCCACCCCTGCCCCTCGCTGCAGTCCTGTTCCACCCCTGCCCAGTTCCTCGCTGCAGCCCTGTTCCACCCCTGCCCCTCGCTGCAGCCCTGTTCCACCCCTGCCCTGTCCCTCGCTGTAGCCCCTGTTCCAACCCCCTGCCCACGCCTCGCTGCAGTCCTGTTCCACCCCTGCCCACGCCTCGCTGCAGTCCTGTTCCACCCCTGCCCTATCCCTCGCTGCAGCCCTATTCCAGACCCTGCCCACGCCTCGCTGCAGTCCTGTTCCACCCCTGCCCAGTTCCCCGCTACAGCCCTGTTCCACCCCTGCCCACGCCTCACTGCAGCCCTGTTCCACCCCTGCCCCTCGCTGCAGTCCTGTTCCACCCCTGCCCAGTTCCTCGCTGCAGCCCTGTTCCACCCCTGCCCCTCGCTGCAGCCCTGTTCCACCCCTGCCCTGTCCCTCGCTGTAGCCCTGTTCCACCCCTGCCCACGCCTCGCTGCAGTCCTGTTCCACCCCTGCCCACGCCTCGCTGCAGTCCTGTTCCACCCCTGCCCTATCCCTCGCTGCAGCCCTATTCCAGACCCTGCCCACGCCTCGTTGCAGTCCTGTTCCACCCCTGCCCACGCCTCAACGCAGCCTGGAGTTCCAGATCCATCACCCAGCCCTTCTGAACTGCACACTATACTTCCCCTCATTTGGACTTCTACCATTCCAGCTGGTTTGTTACCTCAGCTATAACCTGCTCAACCCATTTTATTCGCTGTGAGAGATCCCTCATTACGTTTCTGTTGCATCGACACTACTGCTGCTTTACACCAGGCTGGCCGGTGGAGGATGGGCTCCCCCTCTATAGCCGAGTTCCTGAGATTTCTCCCCACTGGGGAGCTTTTTTTTTTTTTTTTAACCACATGTACTACCTGGGGGTTCAGGCCTGGTTTCTGCTCTTTTTCTGCTATTCTGTAAAGCGTCTCGTTCTCTGTAAAAAATTGATTTGATCTGATTTGATTAAATACAGATACACCTCTTACCTGTGCTTTGGGTCCCAACAGGTATGGTTTTGGTTTTGAGAGTGAGGGTCAGGTTCAGGACGACTCCTCCAATTTTCTCCCGAACAATGTACTTCCCTTGATCCTTTGCAGTGAAGTTGCTCAGTGTCAGGGATCCGTTCTGCACAGTAAGCCTCTCCACATGCCCCAGGCACACTCCTTCTGCAGCGGAGTTCCCTGCCGGTCCACAGAACTCGATGTAGGGCGAGCTCAAGCAGCAGAGAGGAATGGTGAGGTTCTCGCCTTCGTGCAGTTCGCGATTCTCCGCCAGACCTGCAGAGGGCAGCACCACCGCGCATGTAACACTACACCATACATTACTGCAGTGGTTCCCAACCTCAGTCCTGGGGTACCCCTGTGTATGTTGGTTTTTGTTCCAACCACGATTGCAATGCCAGAATTTTAACAAGTTGTTCATTTTTCTTAATTAGGTGCTTTTCATGTTTAGAGGGATTATCAACCCACTTAAGCCACATCATGTCAAAAATAGCCATGAACAATAAAGTTCCCATATTCATATTGTGCTTTATTGCAAACAATTACATAGAAGCGGTAGCAAACTTTTTGGACCAATTGAAAGACCGAGATTAATCAATATACACCTGAACATGTAGCGGAACATGTTTAATTTCCTGAAATTTATTGACACAATGCAGGTTTGGCTCGTTATCATTTGCTTTGTCTTTGAATTCTTCATTATCTTCCAGATGCTTAGTTTTAGTGGCCAGGTGTCCACACTTCCACCAATTAGAAGCCTATTGACTCACCTCAGTCTTCAATTGATCTGTTAAAAATAATTAACCTTTTAAGGTTTTTTTTTTGCAATGTAGCACAATAAGCACAGTATGGACATGGGAATTTTATTCTTCGTGGAATGCTTAGCTATTTCTGACAATGTGGTTGAAGATGGTAAATAATCCCTCTAAGCATGAAGAGCACCTAATTAAGAAAAATTAACAACTAGTAATAATTCTGGAATTGCATTTGTGGTTGGAACGAAAACCAGCATACACAGGGGTACTTCAGGACTGAGGTAGGGACCCACTGCATTACTGCACTGTGTCTTTGGCTGATTTCACACTTCAAACTGTCAAAACAACAGTCTTGAAGGAAAGGCCAAAACAAAAACGAGAGAAAAGTTAACATTAAAATAGGGATTTAAAAAACACAATCATTTTGTCACCATTTTCCCCTTTCTTCCAAAGTGCATTTTAGTCCAATTCATTGCTGAAACATTAATGAAGAAACAAACGCTATTGACTTTCTCGCGCTTTCCGTCACAGGCAGGCCTATCGCCAACGTTTTCCCGAAAACAACGGAAACATTTTCTTCACGGCCTGCGCACAGAAAATAGAATTCCACACAGAATTAGGATCTCCTGTTGACATTGAAACATTAAACAGTACAAGTACCACCCAACATAGACATCGACATTATCGGCCAACCAGATGCACTACTCATTAATGCAGACAGAGCCAAAACAGATACCAGACCGTGGGGCCCATCCACTCACTGGAACAGAGGCTCAACAGATACCAGACCATGGGGCCCATCCACATACTGGAACAGAGCCTTAACAGATACCAGACCATGGGGCCCATCCACACTCTGGAACAGAGCCTTAACAGGTACCAGACCATGGGGCCCATCCACACACTGGAACAGAGCCTTAACAGATACCAGGCCATACGGCGCATCCACACACTGGAACAGAGCCTTAATAGCCCCTTGTAATTTTACATTTTGAAATACAAAAATGCTTTTTTAACATTTTTTTTTTAATGAGGGTACAGATTTCCAAATATTCTCACCTTGAACAATAAGCTGAACACTCGCGACATCTTCAACATTTCCCCCTGGCTTTTCCAATTTACAATAGTACTTTCCATTGTCCGATAACCTGGTTTCGTTAATGATGAGGTGGTACAGATGCTTTGAGTTCTCCTCCTTGGATATCTCAGTTCGGTTGCGGTAGTCACCAGAAGGGTAGGATTTTCCGTCGGTGAACTTACAGACGAGTCCATTATTAGTGAACCACCGGATGTACAAGCCGTCCTCTGTTTCACCATTCATGGGCGCCGAGACATTGCAGGGCAAAACAGCCGTGTCCCCCACCTTCACCTGAACCTGCTGCATGGGCTGTCCAAGCTCGGTCTGGTTTCCTACCACTACGGACACATGGTTATTAGAATGAAAACGGGTTTATTAAATGGCTGCAAGTTCTCATAATCCTTAAAAAATCTTATTTCATACTTTTGCTGCAACCTTTCTCTCACACTCTAACACTCACAGATTGCTCCTTAATTTCGCAACTCTGTTATAATGCCACCCAGCACCCGCACCACAACATATCTTCACCAGATCCATAACTCTGGAAATACCGGATAATAATGTGCCCAGTGCACCATACTCCCTTAAGGTCAAAATTAAAACATTCATTCCAAGTAACCTTACCCTTCATCCTTAAATAGTCACAACCAAACATTTACACATTTATGATCAGCAATCGTTGAGCTTAATCACACTTATGAACATTATCTTTTGTCAGTAAAAATACCAGTTTATACAGGTTTCCACTTACAGCGAAAGACTGTTGTCAAGAGGATGAACAGCAAACTCTTCCTTAAGCTCATTGGTGGCTGTAAAAGATATAAAAAACAATTCAAGGATTAAAATTGACAGCAAATTGGTTGTACAAAACTAAAACAGTCCCTTTCCAAGTTGTAAATGCAACATATTACATTTAGCAGTACCTTGCTCAAAGTTACAACGGCACTGTCCTACACAGGAAACGAAACTGTCACCTTTAGTTTACAAGACCAATTCCTTACCCTTTTATTGTCGCGGGTGCGGGGGGTTAGGACCCAAACGCGGAGGAAAAACACAAAACTCCAAAAGTAGGGAGAACAAACAAAGACTTTACTTGCAAAAAGGGAACAAAGGGAACAGAAAGCCTCGCTGGGCAACTTTTACAAAACACAAAGAAAACCTCAAAAACACGGGGAAACAAAAAATGCAAAAATCCCAAAAAAACAAGGAGAACAGAGCAGGCGAGAACAGGCAACAGGCAACAGGTAACGGGCAACGGGCAACGGGCAACGGGCGGGCAACGGGCGGGCAACAGGCAAGGAAACAGGCAACAAACCGACAAGGAGCAAGGATCCAGCACCTGAGTCAAGGGGAAGGGAAACTTAAATAGACATGACACAGACGAGACACAGGAGGGCACAATGAACAATTAGGCCACAGAGAGGGAAGGGCAAACGAGACAACCAGCTAACAATAATAGGATAATGAAAAACAATAAAGCAATTAAACAGGACACAAAACGGAAGTGCCGCCATCTGGCGGCCCAACAAGAAAAAAAGAACAGGGGGAAAACACAGAACCCTGACATTTATACTACACTTCCGCCCAGTACAACTGAATGACGACATCAAAGGAACTTTCATGCACAGATTTATGTACTTATGAATAAGCTTGGTTACTGCTAAGTGAGTATTATGAACAGGTTTCATACACTTTTTCACCAATGATTTTCAATGACTTTTCCATGACTTCTCCACAACCTTTAACTGAATTTCCATGACCAAAACAAATGACTATCTCAGCGTGACGATTTAAAATTATTTATTGTAACACTAAGTAAAATAAGGTCTGCATCTGAAACATATGGTGCCTCTCTAAAACAAATAAACACCAGACAGACACACTTAGATACATTCTTTCATATTTTAATTCGAATAGTTTAACATTTTGTCAATGTCTCAAACAGGGCTCGAAATTGCGACCATTTTGGTCGCATATGCTCCCAAAATTTTATCTGTGCGACTTCGAAATATAATTAGGAGCATTTGTGCGAGTGCAAATAATTGTTCTGGTGCAACCTTTTTTTTTCTTTTTCCAGTCGAACGTCTTTCTCTGTACATTCGCTAGTTAGTACACTCAGTATGTGCCTTGTGAGCTGACGGTGACCCTTCGAACTAATCGTGAGCTTGACATTCTTACCTTTAATGCTGATTTTAAATTGGTTAATATTAGCCTTCAATCACTCCCTTCTGCAGCACTTCACTGTCATGCGACACAGAGAGCTAATGCGTTTACTTATGTTACCTGAAGACAAAAGTGTATGTTCAATTTATTAGCGTTATCGAAAGCTGAAAAGTTGAAGCGAACGATTACGGCATTTTTTTGGAAACATTAACGTAGTGTTTTGTGTAGCGACCCGGTTGAAACAGCTAATTTCTCCGATGCAGTTTACTGGCGGTTGATTTAATTAGCAGTATTAATGTGACCAGAAGCGCTTTGTCGTTTGAATGCATAACACGCAATTCCTTGAAGAGTCGACACATTTTAGGTGTGACAGTTTAACGGTTACTTGTAAACCGTACTGTTATATTGTCGTTTTTTATCAATAAAAAATCTATTGCATATATTGTTGGTGCTCCTTACATTTTGGTGGGTGCTCCCAACTTTTTGAAATTGGGAGCACCAGTGCTACCAAGTAAAAAAGTTAATTTCGAGCCCTGATATATTATTGAAGCTGCACTTCCCTGGCATATTGTTGGCACAGTAGGGCCTACGTTTACTAACTGCTACATTAGCAGAAGCGTGCCTGTTGGGCGTGCCTGTAAACAGACTGAGCCAGACCGAATTAACTTCTCACACCAAAATACCGCGAAGGTTACTTGTCAATTTACGTTTTATTACTATACATACCATTTTTATGATTGATTAATTAGCAATTGTATTTGATGCAACTTTAGCTATTACCTTTATTTTTCCAAAACTTTTCAAAAAAAAAAAAAATTATTTATAGTAACTTCAATAACCTATACTTCCTCAGAAAATGTAAGCTGAATAAGATGATAATTAGGTATGCTTATGATCGCTAGCTACTTGATAAAAAAACTGCGTCATTAACAGGTTTCACTTTCACTGTAAATATGTACATGCTTTGTGCAAATCATTCTATAAAATTAATGATAATGTACGGGTACATTAATTCAGAAATAGCAACAAAGCCTTAATTTCTAACAGTCTCCACAAATAACAGTGTAGTTGAAAAAACAAAACATTAAGTTACATTACATACAAAACAGCCAACAGCGAAGTAGGCCTACGTAGCTGCATATTCCTACCTGTACGCGGACTTTTTGGCTATTTTTAAAAAAACACCGAAGGAGCGGTCAGACACTATTTGACGAAAGAAATTATGTATCTTCCCATAAAAACCACCGTATCAGACTCTTGCATGAAGCCACTGTTGTCATGATCTGGGGTAGGACTCAAAAGCAGACCCGAAAAATCAGGGAAGAATTTGGCGGTTTATTATCAAACAAAGCAACAGAATCAGCAAACAGTCTCGTAAACCACAATCCAGGCGAAGGTCGAAAATCCATAGTAGAGCGTGGGTGGGAACCAGGAACTCAGGAATCTGAAACCAAAGCAAACACCATGCGCGCACACCCACCATTTTTTACAAGTTAAAGTCACTGATCCCACTCGTCACATGAGCGCTTTAATAATCTGGGACATTGTGCGGGGATGTAACTCGCAAGGAAAAGAGGACGATCTACAATTTGAGGGTATTTTACAACTATATTGATATCAACAACTATGCTTTATTCTCTTGAAACTCAGGGGGAAAGGTTCAAAATTATGATTTGAAAATATATTTTCAGTGTTTATATTTTTTCAAAAGAGTAATAAAAAATACAAATATAAAAAAAACAAAAACAATCTGTTGGGATTAATGGTGAATACCGTATATATACACCCACCGGCCACTTCATTAGGTGACAGGAGTGGCACCCGGTGTGCTCTTCTGCTGCTGTAGCCCGTCTGCTTCAGCGTTCGACGTGTTTTGCGTACCTCGGTTGTAACGAGTGGTTATTTGGGTTACTGTTGCCTTTCTATAAGCTCGAACCGGTCTGGCCATTCTCCTCTGACCTCTGCCATCAACAAGCCATTTTTGCCCAGGGAACTGCCGCTCACTGGATATTTTCTCTTTTTCGGACCATTCTCTGTAAACCCTAGAGATGGTTGTGCGTGAAAATCCCAGTAGATCAGCAGTTTCTGAAATACTCAAACCAGCCCGTCTGGCACCAACAACCATGCCACGTTCACAGTCACTTAAATCACCTTTCTTCCCCATTCAGATGCTTGTTTTGAACTTCAGCAGATCGTCTTGGCCATGTCTACATGCCTAAATGCATTGAGTTGCTGCCACGTGATTGGCTGATTAGATATTTGCGAGCAGATATTTGCGAGCAGTTGAACGGGTGTACCTATTGAAGTGGCCGGTCAGTATATATATACTGTGCAAAGGTCTTAGGCACCCTTTTGTATTTTGTTAAATAAAGTGATATTTTAAGTAACAGACTACTTTTCAGATAAAAACTTGATCAAGGGTCTCTGGGATTACCTGCAGAGCCAGAAGCAAGCAAGATGTATGAGATGTAGCCACATAAGATGTTGATATTCTTTATTAGAAGAAATACACCCAAACAACATTATTGGTGTTACCAGTTATGCTCATTGCTGACAACAGTAGTTAGAAACAGTAGTTAAATAGTATCACTTTGTCCTTTCAACCACCAGATGCCACTATCGTGCAGTGTTTAAAAGGTTTGCGTAATGAATCCCTTTCTCAATACAATTCAGGGGCGAGCTTCATTGAAAGCTTCACTTTGCCATCACTGGATCCCACTGTGTCAGATTCCAGTTCAGGTTTGCGAGCAGTGAGAATCCTGTGTGTCATCTGCTTGAGTAGCAGGATGAGTGAAGTTACCCTTGTGGTTTGAAACTGAGGACGTGGTTGAAGCCACCCAGGTATCCCTCACCAGTTGTGTTTTTTTGTGTTTTGCTATTTAAACCACTTGTACCTGCCTTTGCCCTCTCTTGCTTCTGCATCCTGTTCCCTCGCTCATGCCCCACTTCCTGTTCCTTTGTCCATTCTGCGCTATGTGTGTGTGTCAGCTTAGCGCTACTTTTTGCTAGGAGCGCTATGAGGTGGGTGATAGGAGAAGCAAGCTGCAGTCTGTGTTGAAAGATGTGCAAGATTCTTCTGTCTGCCAGCAGGGGGGCAGTGCAGTCATGTCGACAGGAGCAAAGGGGAAAACCAGCACCAACCTGCGCAGTACATTTGATGCCTCACTTGACCGTACTGCTTGGAAATTTCCAGGCCCGGTGAATGAGTATCATTCAGTAATATGAACCTGCAACTTCTAACTCCTTAGCCAATCCTGTTATGAATCCAGAGCCCAGCGTTCAACTTTACGATACAAAACAGTACTTCCTGCGTTTGGTTTGTTCCCCCCATTCCATCTCTGTCTCTCAGGCAGTGAGCATGATCCCCCCCCCCCTCTCTGCTGCCCCCCGACTGTGTTCTCTGCTGTGTACATCTGACCTTCGTCTCTGTGGTCTGTGTTGTGGTCTGCACCCTGGGTCTCTGCTACTGCATCCGGCAGGCAAGGGCTCGACACACACACGCACACACACACTGCCTCACACTGCATACACGCGCACACACACACACACACGCATGCATGCACACACGCACACATATACACACACACACACATGTACACATGCATGCACACACACACATATACGCGCACACACACACGCATGCACACACACACTGCATACACACACACACACACACACACACAACACGCATGCATGTACACATGCACACACACAGAGAAAGAATGGTACAGTACCTCCAGCGGGAGAGGAGGAATAAATGATGTCAGGACACAGTGTTTCATTTGATAATGTTTGATATTCTTTTCAGATGTTAAAGAAAAAAACCCAAGAAGAGAGGGGACTGCCAGTTGCTTCTGGGTAATTATTTCTGTTATGACAGTTTTCCCGTTTTTTCCATGGCCATGAAATGTAGTACGAAGATAACAGACCCGTAATTCCCAAATCAAACAAATTCATATTCATATCAATAAAGATTTGGTCTGTGAAAATGGAACTGAAATACAACTGCGCAGCATGAACGAGGTGCAGTCGGTTTAGCGGGGGTATTTCCAGTCACCCTCCCGGTGTGAAAGGGGAAAAGGTCTCCGCTCCTGCACTGGTGCTGAAAGAGCTGCCGTGTGCCTCTCAGATCTCAGCTTTGGCAAAGCTCCTGCTGGGTTTTCTCAGGGCCCAGAGCTCACGTTTTTTAATGCTAAGGGCGACACAGGAAAGAGAGACCCACCTGTGTAGATAAGGACATTACATTACATTGCAGGCGTTTTAGCAGATGCTCTTATCCAGAGCAACTTCACACCGGCCCGTCCATTTTCTGTGTGCCGCCAGACTGATGCGTTACATTTACCCAGCGAGACCTTGGAGTAAATCAAATCAAATTAAATCAGTTCATCACTGTGGCTCTCAGATGACTGGAAGGTCCCACAGATTAGAGGATCACAGAAACAGTCACGATCAGAGCAGTGAACACTCAGGGCTGCGGGTTACCAGATGCAGGTTTATTCATAAAAACCCAACACCAGAAACAGGGGTCTTACATACAGGACGACAATACAAATACAGCTGTATCCAACCTACTATGTGCTACAAATATAAGAAAAATGTAAAAAAAAAAATTATTTTATAAAAGTTTTGTAAAAATACTTCATTTTTGTAAAGGATGAAGAGACGGACGCGCAGGACTGCAACATGAAAACAGAGAAACGGCGAATGAACCCTTCATCGCACGCATCACAGCATGTTTCCTGCGCTTTTTATTTGGAACGTTGCTTGTCATTCAGTTTCTCACCGTTCTTAGTGCATGTTTACTGTACAGAAATTCCTAAATATACACCACAAAATTAATTCCTGTTTGTTCAGTTCGCTCGTAGTATTAAAGGAGTAACATGGTGGTTGAATGTGACACTTGCCAGTTGTCTTTAGGCAACAACAAAACAAATGTGCATAATTTTTTTATTATTCAGTCATTTAAATGTATTTTAAAATGTATTTTTCTAAGCCTAAATTTCCCACTATAAAAGTTCACCTGAACTGTCTGGGAGTGGTAATGAGACCTGTCAGTTAGCTATGATTGACAGACCGTGCCCCGTTACCATAGCTACCTCCATGATACGCGCTCATCTTGGGAGACTGAATTTTCATAAGCTAGCTAGCTTAGTAGCACGCGCGCACACACACACACACTCGCACACGTGCAGATCCTACTACTTAAAGGTCTTGCACACACACACGCAGATCCTACTGCTTAAAGGTATTGCACACACGTGTGCATGCACACACACACATACACACATGCAGATCTTACTACTTAAAGATATCGCACACACACGTGCACGCACACACATACACACGTGCAGATCCTACTGCTTAAAGATATCGCACACACACGTGCAGATCCTAATACCTAAAGGTATCGTAAAGACACACACACAGGCGTTCATACCCATGGTGATACACAAGACACAAGTGAAAGACGCGCACACACACTCTGAGTAAATTTCTCAGTATATTTTTTTGCGCATGACTTTATTTCATGTCCCTGTTGTTCAGCACTGATTTTTAATTTCCTGAAAGGAAATTAAACGACTAGCTTTTTTGCTTTTGGTTTATTTGATCATGTTCTACCCCGCAAACCTTTTTTTCTGCAGTTGCTGGAGGAGGTTTTCTGCTGGTTTAATAGCCAAGACCCCAAGGTGTGGGATCCGCGGTCCAAGGAACTGCCAGTGTAAGAAACCCAGCTGTCCGAATCGACCGCAAGAACTGGAAACTGTCCGGAAAAAACCGTGCTTTAGACCTTCAAAAACCGAACTGGCCTTAAAAACACTTAAATGTCATGTCTAATTTGTTCGTTCTGCGTATTCTCATGGGAAGAGATTTTGGTATGCAATTGTACGGCTGAAACGAATCCACAGACCGTTGAGCGGCTGTTAAATTGCACAATAACAGGGTTGGAATGTTTTGTGTTATGTCTGGTGTCATGGGAACCAACAGGCACAATACGGAGAATTAGGAATTACTCTCACTGGGGTCAGTTTTCAGGATTGCTTCATTTTTCTGTTATTTGCATTGCCAAAGCCTGTGGCCTTTGTTTCTGAACACAACTTCCAGAAAATTTTTAGAAGGGCAGTTGACAGTTGAAGGATGGCGGTTGGCAGTTGACCGCTTTGTTGTCGTCCGGGGAGGTTTGATGGTTTCCCTCAGTGAAAGGTCCTTTCAGTTTCTTTACGTTGTTCAGCACAGAGCTAAAAGTTTTTATTCGAACCTTGTGTCTGAAATCGTCACAAGTGTAATTGGTGCATTACATACACTCTCTTTCTCTCTCTCCCTTCCCCTCCCCCCTTCCTTGCAGGATGCGGGCAGGTTGCTGTACTTGGGACAGAACGAGTGGGCCCACGTCAACTGCTCCATGTGGTCCGCAGAGGTGTTCGAGGAAGAGAACGGCTCCCTCATGCACGTGCACAGCGCTGTCACCAGGGGGCGCCTCATGGTAAATGGTAAATGGACTGCATTTATATAGCGCTTTTATCCAAAGCGCTTTACAATTGATGCCTCTCATTCGCCAGAGCAGTTAGGGGTTAGGGGTTAGGTGTCTTGCTCAAGGACACTTCGACACGCCCAGGGTGGGGTTTGAACCGGCAACCCTCCGACTGCCAGATGACTGACTGACTGACGCACGTACACGGATTCTTCTGAAAACGTGGTTTTTTCCCTCTCCGTAAAAAAAATAAATAAAAATAAATAATCCTATCCACACGACCGGCGTTTTAAAAAATATCTGCGTCCACAGGAGGACGCTAAAACGATTGCCCCGTGTGGACGGGAGGCCAAAACGGAGGGAAAAAAACTACGTTTTCGGAAAAATCCGTGTACGTGTGGAAAAATCTGTGTACGTGCGTAAATTAGTGCTCTGATTACATACAGACTGGATAGTATCTAACACTGTATCAAGCCTGGTCTGGAAAATCTCCAGAGTTTCTGCCTATACTGCGTGACCCAGCAGGCTGTTCCACACATGGGCTGCTCTCTGTGTGGAAAAAATGCTTCCTAATGTCTCTACGGAATTTACCTCGTTTTGCTAATTTCCCCTTGTTTTACTAGCAGAACTCTAAAGAATCTCTTGTAGTTCACTTTGTTGATCACCTTTATGAATTTAAAAGTCTCAGTCAAATCACCCCTGAGTCTCCTTTGACTATCTTTCATACCAGGAGTCATTTTGGTTACATTACATTACATTTATTTGGCAGATGCTTTTATCCAAAGCGACGTACAAAAAGTGCATTTCATGGTCATAGACAACTACTAAACACAGGTTCAGTAAGATACATTACTTATTTTGTACAGCTGTTTCTAGCCAATAACACAATTTAGTTCACACAGTGAACACTAATCAGACCTAACCTCTGCAAAGCCAACTAGGCAGAAGAATAAGCTACAGTATTAGGACAAATACAAATTACCAAAAAGTGCTGGGATGGGGCAACATGTAATATATAAGTGTCACATAAGTGTCATGAAAAAGGGGGGTGGGATTTAGAGTGAAATATACAGCATGGTGGTGGTTAGTCTAGGTATAGTCTGAAGAGATGAGTCTTCAGGCCACGGCGGAAGATGGGTAGTGAGGGGGAGGTTCGGAGAGGGACAGGGAGTTCGTTCCACCACAGGGGAGCTAGGGTGGAGAAGCTCTGTGATCCCTTTGGTCGGGTGGGAGGGGTTACAAGGCGCCCTGCTGCCGCAGAGCGGAGTGGTCGAGCAGGGACATAGGATCGAATCATGTCCTGCAAGTAGATGGGGGCTGTCCTGTTGGCTGCAGTGTAGGCAAGGGTCAGGGCTTTGAACCGGATCCTGGCAGCGACCGGTAGCCAGTGGAGTGATCGCAGCAGAGGAGTGACGTGGGAGAATTTGGGAAGGTTGTAGATGAGTCAGGCAGTGGCGTTCTGAGTCATCTGTAGTGGCTGTATGGCGCAAGCTGGCAGGCTTGCATGGAGAGAGTTGCAGCAATCAAGGCGAGAGGTCACCGTAGCCTGGACGAGCAGCTGGTTGCTCTTCTCTGATCATTTTCCAGAGCCTCTGTATCTTTCTTGTAGTACGGGTGAACCCTGCGCCAGGGTATCGCGGTGTGTTTGCCCTTTCATCCCCCCCTTCTGCGTTTACCCACCGTCCTCTCCGTTTGCCCTTCCGCCCCCTGTCTGCGCGCCCTTCCTCTGACCCGTCTCCTCCTCCTCTCCCTCAGCGCTGCGAGCGGTGTAACCAGACTGGCGCCACTGTGGGCTGCTGCCTGACCTCCTGCCAGAGCAACTACCACTTCATGTGCGCCCGCACCCGCAGCTGCGTCTTCCAGGACGACAAGAAGGTCTTCTGCCACAAGCACAGGGATCTCATCAGCGGAAAGGTGAGGAGGGGCGGGAAAAAGGGGAGGCAGCTCTGCTCCAGAATGGCTGTTCGCGGCGGGGGCACCATGTGGGGGGGGTGGGGGGGGGGGGGGGATGTAGGACGGTTGCAACCCCACGTGGCAAGCGACTCCAGGCTGGGTCTGCGCAGATTCTCTCCTGAAGTTGCACACAGATCTGGCCGGGAGTCACTTGCTATCTGGGAAGGGCCCTGACTGACCAAAAAACTTTAGAACACAGGATTGTCTGTGTCTGGGGTGTTGGGGCCCAAGGTGAGAACGTTTCGTGGCGCCTCCTGCGAAGTGGCTGAGTTATACTCACCGAGAGCACAGTGACTCAGCGAATTTGAACCTGCAATCTCTTGGTTACAAGGCGAGCTACTTAACCACAATACTACAGGGCTTTGCAGAGTAATTACTGAGTAGTCAGAAATAGGCATCAGACAGTGATGCAGCCAAGGGACCGAAATAAACCAGGGCTACTGTTCTGGATTACTGCTTATGCTGAGCCGGTCAAAAGCCGGTTCTTTCTGAAGAACACTAGACACACAACAGCATCGTTTTTAGCCCTGCATTGGCATGCAACAACCGAACACTGGAAACAAATATAGAATGTATTTTTTAAAAATGAAAGTGTAGGTATGTCACCTTTAATGTGTGTATAGAGTGTGTTTAGTCATATTTATTGACATGACACCTGAGGGGCTTCAGGCAGAATGGGGTAAGAGTTGATATTTATTTTGCTGAATGGAGGTGAAAGCAGGAAGGTACTGTGGATAGTGTCGGTCTTTCAGAAAACAAAAACATCTGAGGAAGTCTGTTGTGTGTTCGATTGTTAAATGCCCTAAATGAAGAGTGAAAATGAAATCATCTCGGAATAACTTGCTGTCTTGTTGTTTGTGCCTATCAGGTTAAATAGGAAATGACTACAACTTATTTATTGGTGTCCTGCTCTTCATGTTACTAACTACACGTATTTGGCTAAATTCATGGACAAGCTGATTTGTGCCTTTGATGACAACACTTTTGAATGTTCTGTAATGCACAGTATCGCACTTGGGTGACCGCCTTGGCTGTTCTAGTGTGCTCCGGAATGCGTTTCTGATGTGATCTCCCCCCTCCGTTACAGATGGTTACTGGGCAAGGGTTTGAAGTTCTGCGGAGGGTGTATGTGGATTTTGAAGGGATCAGTCTCCGCAGGAAGTTCTTGACCGGTCTGGAGCCGGAGTCCATCCACATGATGATAGGTGAGCGGCCGCTAGTTTCCATCCTCACTGGACCGGCATGCACCCAGATTCTTACAGATTCATCCTCCCCTTTTCCTACATGAATCAGATTTATTTCATGCAGTCGGGGCTACTCTCTCTCTCTCCCCCCCCCCCCTCTCTCTCATATTCTGTGTCCAGGCTCGTTGCAGATTGACCAGCTAGGGGTGCTGACCGAGCTTTCGGCGAGTCAAGGGAAGCTCTTCCCTGTGGGTTACCAGTAAGTGTTTCAACAACCGCTGTTTTCAGTATGATCACATGGTGATGTAAGCCCTTGTCACGCTTTCAGGTTGACCCAGGATTAGGGGTTTTTTGGTTTTATGAATGAGTCTTGTTTCCCTTCCCCCACCCCCGACTCATCCCTTCCTGTTTGAACTCCTCAGGTGCTCTCGCTGGTACTGGAGCACCATGGACCCGCGCCGGCGCTGCAGGTACACCTGCAAGGTGAGGGAGGTGCGGCCTCCCGTTCAGGAGAGGCCCGTGGAGGACACCCCCGACCAGGGGGAGAACCGCACCATCGCCCACAGCTCCAGTCCGCCCTCAGGTGAGCCTCCCACAGACACAACCAGCCCCCGGTTTTCTGGAAACTCTCCTTTATGAGCACGACTTTCCCAGCAGCCAAACGCTTTCATGTTGTTGGTAATTCAAGATGGAGGGGAAACCTCGAAACCGACAGAAATGGAGGCCCATATATGGTCATGGGGGTGGCCCTTCCTCTGGGACTTAGAATACACAAACTGGGACTAAGAATACACAAAACTGTCTGTTTCCCAACAATGTGGAGTGACCTCATACCTGTCCTGTGGTTGTTTCTCAAACATTCCATTATTCGTACCTGCACTTAATTTATAAAAAAATTGGATACAGATGGTGGAGTACCCGGTTTATGCTCAGCAGTCACGGTATTCTCATTTTTATTTCCTTGGAAATGTGGCAGCCTTGTGTGGAGGAATATTTCGGACGAAAGTAAATAAATACGTCATGTAATGAATAAATACCTCATGAAATGTGAGCATAATTAAATGTGGCACGAAATGTACGTATGTATTTATTTATTCATTTCATTATTTATTTATATATGTGTCAAATAAATTTCAAATAAATTTCATGATGTATTTATTTATTTAATTTTGTCCGCAATATTCCTGCATCGCCTGGTGACGAAAGGCTTGAAATTCTGTTTGAAGGAGCTCCGAGCTCCTTTCGATTTGCGTTTATTTTTCAGCACGCAAATTGGATTTCAGTTAATTTTGTTGACTAGCTGAACTAAAAATGGAATTGGTTCCAGCACAAAAATAGGATGGCCGATCATAGCTGTTATTCTTTCTTAACCCCTTTGCGCGGATGCTATGTGTGGTCAAACCTTGCCCAGTTAGGTAGTGTTCATTTTAAGGCTTTATAACTGCCGATGTGAGCATCACAGAGAGGAAAATCTGAATGAGTATTTTCCACGCACTGGCCAGTATAGCCCATGAAGATACTAATACCCCACGTTTATGTACAGTAACATCACAATAAAATCAGACCTGAAAAATGTTGATCTCTGAATGCAGAGATGGTTGGCATGTCTTTTTTATTGGCTCGTCTTTCCGCCAGAAGCGGACACCCAGAATGCGGAGGCGACTCCCCTTCCTGTGGGTGAGGCACCCCCCAGCACCCCCTCACCCCTCTCCAAACCGGACCCAGGGGCTCGACCCAAAGTTCCGAGTTACCCCCAGCCCAGGAGACCCGCAGGGGGGATGTTCCGTCCTCTGCCCTCCCCAGGTACATTTTACAGGGCTGAGGACCCCAGTTCCTGAAGGCTGTCTGTCTCAGGTCCTTGTTTCCGTCGTTACCCAAACTCAACTAGAAAATTAACGGTGGACATCGGCGGCAGTTCATTCGTAGGTCATACCATTTATAGACTGGGTTCTCCGTCCGTGAATGTTGATCGTTATATATCACGTAGGTGGATGGCTTAATTAAATTATAAGTAGAAGTTGGCATAGAATACTGAAAAGGATTCCTGATATAAAATATTGTGTTGTTAAGGAGGTCGGAGGACAAAAATCCAGTTACTCATTGCTGCGATCCAACTGCTGAAAAATGTATTGACGTCAGATTGATTGTGGTTAAACGTCAGCCGTCGCAGGTGAAGGTCTGGTACCTCTCCGTGTTCTGATTGGGCTTCCTTCACGTCCCTCGCAGGTACCGCCCCGTCTAAATCGCATCACATCCTGACCATCAGCGACCTGGAGGAGACTCGCCGGCCCCGGCGGCACAGTCCCCACTCCCACAGCTCCGGCCCCCGCTGCCGCATCTCCTCGCCCCCTCACGGCGCTCCCTCAGGACCCATCACCCTGCGCGCGGGGGGAGCCCTGCACCCCAAGACGTCCCCTGTCACCGCCGCTCTCTTTCCTCTCGGTGCTACTGAAAACCTGCTGACCTCTCCCTCAGTCCGCCTTGCCGGGGGCCGAAGTACCTCCTGCTCCTCCTCCTCCTCCTCCTCCTCGTCCTCCGTACGCGTTCCCGGGATGTCGGCGCCCCACTCTACCTCAGGGTTCTTCCCCCGGCCGCCCTCTTGGCAGGACGGGCTCGGAAGCCCCCCGTTACCCGTCCCCGATGGCCTCTCCGCGCCCCCCGCCCTGCACCACTCTCCCAGACCCCGGGTGCCTTGCCTCGACCTGGGCCAGCCGGACTCGGCCGACGTGCCGCTCAACTTCATGGCCTCGCCGGAGCTGAAGGACCTGGCGTCGGCCAATGGGACGGGCTCTTCCGGGAGGGGCTCCCGCCTTGTCTCGGGCCAAGGGTTCCCTTACGCGCCCTTCGTGGTGGACTCGGAGGTAGCCGTGGACTCGGTGCTGAACACGGAACTTGAGTTTGACGACACGCTGCTGAATGAGGGCGTGGCCATGCACTGCGGGGCTCAGATCGTGGTGGATGGGGAGGGGGAGGAGTACCCGGACGGGGAGGCCAAAAGGACCGCCCACATCAGGGCCCTGCCTCGCCCCACCACCTCGGCACGGGAGGAGTGGGGCAACACCTCGTCTGACGAGGACATGGAGAACTACTTTGAATTCTCCCGCACTGTCGTCACTCGCGTCGCCCCTCCACAGGCATCCCCGCCCCCCTCCTCTGCCTCCATCCCCCAGCTGGACGGCGTGGACGATGGCACAGACAACGACGCTGGCATGGCCACCAGTGATGTTGCCCGCAACCTGAAGAGCTCAACCCTTAGCCAGAGTCAGAACCCGCCCCAGCAGGAGAGGCGGAGCAATGGGCTGCCGGACCTCTGCATGGCTTTCACGAGCCCGTCCTCTGATGCCCTGGACAAACTGTCTGAGAACGTGGGCAGAGACGGTGCCTCTCCGTACGTGGAGGCTCCATTCAAATACCTGTTCCCAGACAACCTGAACGTACAGGATTCCACGCAAGCGCACGCCAGCCTCGCACACGACAGTCACGGCTTCGCACTCCACGACACCATGGCGACGTCTGTAGGAGTTCAAGCACAGACTGCGGCGGCGGACCCTTCCCCGGAATACTGCCACTTGGAAGCAAGCTCTGGGCCCCTGCGGCCACTCAGCGTGGTGTCAGTGTTTGAAGATGCAGCAGCCTCTGCAGAAGAGCAGGTCCTGCAGAAGGGACTCACAGAGCTTCACCAACCGGCCGCACAGTTCGTGGAGTCTTACATTCCCCAAGGGGGCCTTGCGGATGGGTCAGTGGAGCAGGCCATGCTGATGACGCACGACTCAAACTCAGACATGTCTGCGGGGATCTTGGTCCAGGAGTGTCATGATCTTCCATCTCCAAACGCCTCTCTGACCGATTTGGTGACCGTCCAGGAAGAGCCACCAGTGGATGCGGATTCAGTGGAGATCCCCAGCGATGTCTTCCTGGACCCCAGCAGTGGGCACTTTGTTTCTGCCAAGGACGGTACCGAGGTCTATCTGAACAATCTGGCGGAACCTGCGGTGGGCACTCCTGCTTTGCCCGCCCCCGGTAATGGGAGCCAGAACGCAGAGAGAGATCCTTTCCTGCCTAACGAGGTTCCCAATCCCAGCAATGCTCCCACGGACCTTCTGCAGGTCAACCCATCGCCGCAGCTCTCCGTGCCTGCCTTCAAACCAACACCAGTCCCCAGCCTCGGTACCACGCTCGACCCGCTGCCGTCCACACAAAGGACCACGGTTTTGCCACCTATGGAAAGTTTCCGCACACCCTTGTCTCATGTGGAATCGCGGCTTCCTGCTCCTGCTCCTGCTCCTGCTGTCGGAGGCCTCACGTACGTTTCCTCTAGTTTCCAGCCTCGGCAGGAAACGGTGATGTCGATGGTGCCGGGCTCTGGGATGCCCCTTGGACCCTACGGGACAGTGTCACTGCCGGTGCTCCCAGCAGGATCCACGACTTTTAGCATTGTGTCTTCCTCCCCCTCCACCACCACTTTTGCCGAAGGCCTGACTTTCCAAGTAAGGGAGGCCACCCAGTGCCAGCCTTTCGGCCCCGCCCCACCCCAACAGACGCCCGCTTCTGCTCCCATGATCATAAACGGCTACAACTCCGCACCGTCGCAGAAAGACGCCTCTAGGGGGCACACCATCTCCATCAACTTCTCCACCCCCAGGACAGCTCTCGAGCCCCAGCAGCCCGTTCTGAGCCCGGCCGTCCCGGGTCACGCCATCTTGACGGTGCGAGAGGTGGGCGTGGACTCCACCCCGCACGTGCTGCTGGTCAACCGCCTGGGCCACATCTACGTCAAGAGCCCAGACAGCAACACCTTCCACCTGCCCAGCCCAAACTCGCCGTCCTACGGCTGCGTCAACCAGATCGCCAGCCTCCTCCAGAGTAACGCGCTGTCCGCCACCCTTGCCGCCGCGGGAGCCATGAGCGCCCCCGTGGGCCCTGTGACCCCTGCACCAACCCCACCGATAGTCCACCCTCCCGCCGCCACCACCCGCCTCATCGCCTACAGCACCAACGGGGCAGTACCTGCTGCTGACGCCCTCGTTGGGAAAAAGCCAAAAGCATCTGCCAAGGACACCGTGCCTGGCGTTAAGAAGCCTAGGAAAAAGAGGGCAACGCCGACTGCCAAGAGAACCAAAGCGGTCCCTGGCTCAGATCCGTCGCTGCGGCCAGGCCCCTCCCCCCACCCCCCTGCAGGCCGAGGCAGGTCCTCGCTCAACGCTGCCAGCAGAAACGAAAGCGCCCAGTCCATAATCAACCAGGCCATGGCCAGCAACTTCAACCCCAACCGGATCGCCCACTTGCTGGGCGCCTCCCACTTCCGCACCCCTCCCGCCCTCAGCAGGGTGCGGGCCCTGAGTACTGCGGTGCTGCCGCCGGTCCACCCTGAACCCGAATTCCCAGCCGCCACCCCCCCCCCCGACCCCTGCCACTTCGCGGCCCCGGTCCCAGGTCCGCATGAAGAGGGTCTCCTCGCTGTCGGACCGCATCGCCACCAAGAAGTCCAAAACCGATTTCGTCGAGGTGGAGCCCCCTTGTGTCGTGGAGGAGCCGCCATCGGGGAAGGCCGTCAGCGCCGCCGCCAGGTGAGTGGAAGGAGCGTAGCGGGTGGGGGTGTGACCGGCGGCCTGAGCCGGTCTCCCAGTCAGAACGGGTGGGCGGCTCTGCGCCTGTGCCTAATGCCGAATGTCTTTGCAGCTGTCCCAGCAGGTCGGGGGGTGTTCGCATCAAAACGCCGACCGTGAAAGGGGTGCTGGACCTGGACAAACTGAAGGAGGAGCGTCCCGGTGACCCTGAAAGCATAAGGTTTGGGAGCGCGCACGGCCGGTGGGTGGGTGAATGAATGAATGAATGAATGAATGAATGAACTGTATTTATATAGCACCTTTCACGCACAGAGGGCAGCTCAAAGTGCTGTACAATTCAGTAGCAAACGCAGAAACACCAAAAACACAAGTTTAAAACCATACAAATACACAAGGAGGAAGGGAGAAAATAAGAACAATGAGTGTTACTGTTTATAAAATAGCAAGAAAACAGTGCATTAAATAATCATAAAAGATTAAAACAAAAATAAAATCAAAGATAAGAAAAAAAAATCATAAAAGATTAAAAAGACACTTCTAGTTATAGGCTATATTAAAAAGGTATGTTTTGAGTTTAAAACTGTCATTTAAAACTGTCCACTCAGCCAGAAAGTCTAATATGTTCCATATTTTTGGGGTGTAGTAGCTGAAAGTAGCATCGCCAAAGGTTTTTCTGACAAGCCTGCGAACAGTTAAAAGAGCAGCTGTGGAGGACTCATGGAGGACTATAAAACCACAGGGTGTCTGTGATATAAAAGGGAGTGAGGCCATTTAGTTTTTGTTAAAACCCTGGCAGCAGCGTTCTGATTGGTCTGTAGTTCTGCAATGGCTGCTTTTGGTAAGCCAGTATATAGTGCGTCACAGTAGCCAAGACAACTAGAAACAAAAGCATGAACAAGCTTTTCAGCATCTTGCTGGCAGAGCAGAGGTCTCAACGTCCCTATATTGCGCAAATGATAAAAGGCAGTTTTGGTCAATGAACTAAAATGGGCTTTAAAATTGAGGTCAGAATCTTAAAATGACACAGGGATTTCTTTCTTTGGTCGTGTCTGCAAGGTCAGATGTCCCAGTTTAGCAAGAACACGATCCCTCTTATTTTTTGGGCCACCTAGGAGGATCTCAGTCTTATTTTCATTTAGCTTTAAGGAGTTGTTGCTCATCCATTATTAATGGCTGACAGACAGTCAGTTAGATTGGACAGAGTGTTTGGGTCACCTGGCTTCACGGACACATACAGGTGTGTGTCGTCAGCGTGGCTGTGGAAGTACTCATACCATTGGGTTTTTTTTGCTTGTTGCCTTCATCTTCTCCTTTTACCTGAGGTTCTCAGCAGTGTTCTCTGGGGGGCGGAGGGTTGTGTTGTTACAGCTGAAGTAATGTAATGTACACATTACAACCACGCAACTGGCTAACCCGTAAGTGTGACTTGAAGTCGTGGCATGCAACATGAACAACAGCAGATCTTATGCTGAGCAGCCACAGCGGCTCTGCGATGTCTCAGTGTCTTCAGCCGTGTCCCAGCCACGCTCTTAGTTTTCTCTGTAGACTTGACACAGGATGTGAGTTTAAAAAAACAAATTAAAAAAAAAAATTAAAAAAACCCCCACACATAGGGAGCTGTGATCTCTCGCCGGACCCATGGTCCAAGTGATGACACATCCTGTTCTGTTATTCAGAATCAGTTGCGTGGGTTGATTAAAATGGCTACCTGAATACTTAGAGGCGGCGAATCCTGGTTTATTTAACATTGTGAAGGCGGGACAAGTGATGCCCCATGATGTGAGCTGTGTTTTAGGCTGTGATCATTGCACGGTTTTATAAGTGCAGGTATGTTTTCACCACCCGTGAGGATTTGGTGATTATGTAAAAGATGTGAAAAAGGCCATAGATGCTGATGTTCATAGCCTAAGTTACTACATAATAATAGCAGAGTATTGTTACCAGCTGCCGTGCGTCTCATGTAGATGTGTGGGCACCTACTTTGCAAGGCTTATTCAACTTGCACATAAAAACACATTTATTTGGGTGGAATTCCCCTTGATGTCATGTTTCCAGTGTGGGTCTACCAGCCACCCTAAGGACACTACGCGGCGTGCGTTTCTCTCACTTTCCCCCTGGCCGTCCGCGCCGGTGCTGTATGAGGTGGCTGTGCTGTATGAGGTGGCTGTGCAGTATGAGGTGGCTGTGCTGTATGAGGTGGCTGTGCTGTATGAGGTGGCTGTGCAGTATGAGGTGGCTGTGCAGTATGAGGTGGCTGTGCAGTATGAGGTGGCTGTGCTGTATGAGGTGGCTGTGCTGTATGAGGTGGCTGTGCAGTATGATGGCCAGGGAACGGGAGCACTGAGAAGCTGTGGCTCATTACCAGCTAGGGGTGTGCAGAGACGTCGTTATCTGTATCTGTATCTGTGTCTGTTCAACCAACAAAATTATCTGTCTCTGTAACTATATCTATATCTGTTCCACCAACAAAATTATCTGTCTCTGTATCTGTATCTATATCTGTTCAACCAACAAAATTATCTGTCTCTGTATCTGTATCTGTTCCACCAACAAAATTATCTGTATCTGTATCTGTATCTCTATCTGTTCCACCAACAAAATTATCTGTATCTGTATCTATATCTGTCCCACCAACAAAATTATCTGTATCTGTCTCTGTATTCGGATAGAAGACAGGAAGTGGCCGTCACATTAAATCAGGCAAATGTATTTTCTAACCTAATATTCACTGGCAGTGCAATTGTCGTGCCTGAAAATAAAATTGATTTAATATTGCCATATAATTAATTATGAAAATATTGCCACATCCTCATACTGTACTTTTCATCTCTCTCTCTCTTTTTATTTTTAACTAAACTAAGTTTTATGAGCTGTCTGAACCCCACCACCAATCCCCACCCCCTTTAATTGGGGTACATTGAACAATCAGAAACAGAAAAACAATGTTTTATAAATCGAAAGATTCTGTTTTGCATTGGAAATAGAAACTATTTACAGTAAAGATATATATAAACATATCCTTCAGTTGAAGGGAATAATCTTAAATTCCAATGATGCTGCTTCCAATGAAATATAAACTTTAAAAATTAAATAAAAGATAAAAATAAATAAATAAATTAATTAATTAATTAATTAAATTATTAATTAAACAAGTGTGAAAACAAAGAGGCTTTGTTACTCTTGGAACCACTCAATAGTCAGACACCTAGTGCAAAGGTATATATACATATATCTGCTCTGCACTTTTATAGATAAAAAAAGAAAAGTATTTATTTATTTTTCAGTGCGGAATTTTGTGGTTGAATTCACAGCCAGTGTTTTTTTGGTGGGTTTTCTGAAGCTGTTTCAGCCTGGTTTGTGGGGGTTTTTTTGGCGGGTTTTCTGAAGCTGTTTCAGCCTGTGGGTTTTGTTTGCTTGCAGGCCCGGACCGTGGGACCGGCTGGCCTCGGCTACCCGGGGTGACCTCGGCTACAGCAGGCCGCTGGCCTGGGAGGGCGTGGGCCGCAACGCGCTGACCGACTGGAACAAATATTCAGGTTGGCCAAACCGCCCGAAAATCCAGACACGGATCGGGCCTCGCCCACGCACCTCGTATCGCTGATCCCCCCCCTTTTTCCGCTTACGCCCCCGTCAGGTGCGGTTTCCAGCTCGGACGACGAGATGCCCCCGCCGGACCTGGACGAGGAGTGCCCCCCCTGCAGGGAGCAGCTGCACCTGCGTTTCGAGATCAGCAGCGAGGATGGGTTCAGCGTGGAGGCGGACAGCATCGAGGGTACGCACGCCTGTGCACGAGAGAGAGGGCCATGGCGAGGGCGATGGTCATTCCCAGCAATTGTTTCCAGCAGTTTTCTGACTAACGCAAGGGAAGGGATGTTACTCATGGGGGTGATTTAATAATAACAATATGGGGGGGGGTACACTGTGGGAACACTGCGTGACGATGCCCCTCCCCGCTCCTCCCTCAGTGGCGTGGCTGGCGGTGATCGACGGCGTGCAGGAGGCCCGCGCCGCCGCCCGGCTCAAGCAGCTGTCCTTCGCGGGCATGACCGGGGCGCGCGTTCTGGGCATGCTCCACGACGCCGTGCTGTTCCTGCTGGAGCAGCTAGAGGGCGCCAGCCCCTGCCAGCGACACACCTTCCGCTTCCACAAGCAGGACAGCCAGGAGGAGGAGCTGCCGGTCAACCCCAGCGGCTGCGCCCGTTCAAAGGTCCACATGAGGTAAGCAGGCCTCAGATACACCCCGTCGGGCCTGGCGCCATCCAGGAAATGACCCCTCGTCGCATTTCCAGGGATTTGTACTGTTTTCTTTTTGGCTCTATTTTTCATTTTATCTCAGTCCAGTTTGCGGTCTCGTTTCGCGCACAGCAATCTTGGCGCCCACGCCGTCTCATCCTGTTTTTCTTTCTCTTTGCCTCCACAGGAAGTCCACCTTCGACATGTTCAACTTCCTGGCTTCTCAGCACAGGCAGTTGCCTGACAACGGCCGTTACAACGAGGAGGAGGACGAAGTCCCGCTCAAGTCCACAAGGTCAGATGCCCTTCACTGTCTCAAACACGGGGGGGAGGCCCGCCCCGGTGCAGGACGGGGGCGCAGAGCGGCTCCCCCATTAAAAGCACAGCTGCAGTGCCTGTTTTTCCGTTATGTGCTGATTTGCATCCCGGACAAGTTAAAAAGGAAACGGGTGTAGTCAGCTTTAACTGTCGTGGGCTGCATAACCAAAAAAAAGCTTTTGAGAGAGAAATGCATGCGTGTGCTCAGCGTAGATACTTTCACGTGCCCTAGAGGTAGACGGTGTAATGCATTACAGATGTTTGATAACATCTGCATAGCTCCCGCTTCCTCAGGGCAATATTGTGAATTTTATATGGCTGAAACCAGCCTTTCCAAGTACTCACATGACCATTAAGCTCCGTAAAGGAGTAGCATGGTGGTTTTCACACTTTCTCGGTTTTATGTGATATTTGCACAAGAGGCATTGAAGAAACATATGAAGAAATATGTCCGTTCTTTATTTTTGGAGAAATGTGCGTTTTAAATTTATCGTCCGATTTTCGGCCGGCTGAGAATGTTATCAACTTAGTATGTCACAAGTACAGTAACCTACGGTGGCTCTGAAGTGCAGAACACAAAAACAAAAAGAAAATGCAAAAACAAAAACTTTCGGCCCTGAGGTGCAGATGCAACATACAAAAACAAAAACTTTCGGTCCTGAGGTGCAGATGCAACATACAAAAACAAAAATGTGCAGCCCTGAAGTGCAAAACACAAACATACAAAAACTAGCAGCCCTGAGGTGCAGATGCAACATACAAAAACAAAAAGGAGCAGCCCTGAGGTGCAAAACACAAACATACAAAAACTAGTAGCCCATGGATAACTCGTGACCCATAGTTATTATATTTGACTAACGTTAGGTTCACTTATAAGAGTGCCTTTTAAGGACTATTAGACTATCTGGTTGGTTATATTAATTTATAGCTAGCTAGCTATGTAGTTTGCTTTCATAATGTAATGTTATCGATAACATTAGTTAGCTAGTTTGCTTTCATAAGGACATTATAGTTGTGGTTTTATCTTAACTTGGCTAGCTAGCTAGCAAAACTTATTGGATATAAGTCAACGTACTTAGCTATCGATACTTGATATACTAAGTTAACTAGCTTGTGAAAATTCAGTCTCCCAAGATGAGCACGTATCATGGAGGTAGCTATGGTAACGGGGCACGGTCTGTCAATCATAGCTAACTGACAGTTCTCATTACCACGCCCAGACAGTTTGGGTGAGCTTTTATAGTGGGAAATTTAGGCTTAGAAAAATGCGTTTTAAAATACATTTAAATTTAAAAAATTACGCACGTTTATTTTGTTGTTACCTAAAGACAACTGGCAAGTGTCACATTCAACCACCATGTTACTCCTTTAATGAATTCAGAAGAGTCCACTGTTGTGAATCTTCAGAATTTTCTGAAATTATTTTGGATTTGTCCTAAAAACAGTCACTGGTTGATCACCGACCACTTGCCTAGTTTCTCGGCGAACCTTCGTACTGAATGCGAGTGGTTACTGCGGGAAAAGAAGGTCCAGGCTTTTATTTGGATGCGGCTGCTGAATTTTAATGGAGTTTGTACCAGAGACTGTAAAAAATATGGACAAAGCTACTGTGACGTCACCCATTGACTCTCCGTGGGTCTCGAAAACACGTTTTGAAGCTCAATGGCGGGCGCGGCCATTTTCTCGATTTGGAGCCAAAACCATAGAGTTAAGCGGTCTTGTGATTTTTACAATTTGATTGACAGTCCGGTGCGGAAAAGCCCATCAACCTGAACGAACGATTGCAGAACGAACTTGAGGCTAGCTGACTGTCTGCCGTTATGTTTTAAAATATATTATCTGATGTTTACGGAGTTTAATTTCTATCCGTGACTGTACTGTGTCATGTAATCACGTTATATGTATGACATTAAAAATACAATTAGGCTATGTTCAATTATCTTCAATTTATGTTTCTCAGCAAAACGAATATGCTTAGCTAGCATATCAGTTTGCCAGTGAGCTAGGTAGGCTGTCCGTGGTTAGCTCACGCATTAGCAATATGAACCACAGGGAAAGAACATTGACTACACTGATGGTCAATCAATCAGAGATGTGTAGGCTACTGGTGATTTGACTAGGCTCATTTTCGTATACCTGTCTGGTAGACCTGCTGTTAACCGAGCAAGTTATCGTCGTAGGTTTTCGCCAGTCAGTTAATGAGCCAGTAACTGCTACTAGCTACTCCATCGCCGTTTGTGGTGTTCACTTGGTGGGTGACGCTAGCTGACCGATCGTTCGCAAATCACTTTCTACCGAATAAAAATTAACACTGTCAGCGGTGATTAACAAATCTACCAAGTATTTTAATAACTGATCTGCAGGCGTGTAAATATGACAACGCACTTTGTACAGCAAGTTTTCCACCTGGTGCATGAAGACAAAAATGTAGCCTACATTGAATTTCTAATTATTATATTAGGCTATTATTTTTTTCTTGTAAATCATCAAAACCAATGGAGAAAAGCCAATATACGCAAGGAGCCCCCAGGACCGATTCTGAGAACCAGTCTTAAATGCCTAGCTTGTCGGTCTCTTAAATGCTAAAAATATGTTCCTTTCTAAATGCCAAGATGGTTAATTTCGTTAAATTCTGTATGTGTGATTTCATCGTGTGTTGTATGTTATTCAGCAAATGAACCTTGAGACTCTTAATTCGCTTCGTGAAACTGAAAAAGTGTTTATCCCAAAATCGGGATTATAGTAGCTTTGTCACATGCGTGAAGTATGGCCCAGGTAGACATTTACGGAATGTACACGACTGACAAGCCGTCAAACACGTCTGACAGATTGAATGTTTGCCGGTTAAGGTTAGCTAGCTAGTCAAATGGCTTGGTAGCCGAAGTTGCGAACTGTTTTAGCATAGGCTACTACTGGACTACCAAATATAGCAAGCTGTTTACGCTTTCTGCCAAGTAATTATTTGGTTAAGTAGGCTACCGAAAAACTTAAGAGGATTATTTTATGGTCGTCTAGTGCAGCTGTAAATAGCACACGCCATAATGAAATCACCACGAAATGGGATGCCTGCATTTTCAGACTTAGCACAGGCGGACCGTGGCCGGAGCCGCAATGTCAAGGCCAAGAGGCGCCACCGCCCACCCCAGTGACCATAGACTGTAGCCCCTTCTATAACTCAGTCCTCCGCAGTATTCCGGAAGTGACGCAAGCTGTACCTCATTGGTCCAGAACAAATATTGGCACTGTGCCCAAATGACGCAATAAATCATGAAATCGACCCATGGACAGTCATAAGACGAATAAAATACACCTATTATGACTATTTGTTCTTGTGAGAAAAAATTATTGACTTTGTATTTTGATCGCATTTGTACCGTAGACTTACATGGAAACCGGATATGAAAACACCTATACTGGAGCCATCCGTAGTGGCGCTAGTGAGCAACCAGGAACTACAACACCAGGAAATGAGCTTCAAAAACGAAGTCTGGTTTTGGCCGCTTGCTATGGACACGGGTTGTGCAATAACGGGAATTTCTAATGACACTGTGCAATACTTTTTACCCATGACCACTTGCACTTTTTATACATAACTTTTAATTTTTTAAACTCTTTTCTATTCTTATTTTTATCTAATTATTTTGTTTTGTTTTTGTTTGTTTTACTTCTAAAACTGTCTTGAAAGTGTGTGTTTTAACTGTGTCAGTGTCTGCACTATGCTTTTATGTTGCACCATAGAGACTGGCAAACAAGACTTTTTGTTATACTGGAATGGACAGTAAATTGAATTGAACCGAACTGGATTGAATTGCCCCCTCTCCCACAGACGCGCCACCAGCCTGGAGCTGCCCATGGCCATGCGCTTCCGACACCTGGAGCGGTGGAGGCGAAGGAGGCGGTGGGGGTGTACAGGTGTGTAAATGGTAATGGTAAATGGACTGCATTTATATAGCGCTTTTATCCAAAGCGCTTTACAATTGATGCCTCTCATTCGCCAGAGCAGTTAGAGGTTAGGGGTTAGGTGTCTTGCTCAAGGACACTTCGACATGCCCAGGGTGGGGTTTGAACCGGCAACCCTCCGACTGCCAGACAATCGGTCTTACCTCCTGAGCTATATCGCCCCTGTGTGTGTGTCTCTGGAGAACAGCCGCCTTCTCCTTCTCTCCTCCAGTCTCCCCCCCCCCTAGCCGCAGAAAATGGCCGTATGCCACGGATCTCCAGGAACTCTCTCACCTCCTCAAAATGGCTGCTTTTTCTGAGGAGCTCGGTCTCGGGCCGAGAGAGTCTTACGTTTTGTTTCTACAGCTGCAAAACCCATCATCATAGAATCGCCACAATGGTGTCACGTCTCCCCCCCCCCCCCCCCCCCCCCCCCCTCTCTCTCTCTCTCTCATGTGATCTCTCCCCCCCCCTCTCTCTCTCTCTCTCTCACTATCTCTCCCTATCTCTCCCCCTCTCTCTCTCTCTCTCACTATCTCTCCCCCTCTCTCTATCTCTCACGGGATCTCTCCCCCTCTCTCTCTCTCTCGTGATCTCTCCCCCTCTCTCTCTCTCTCTCACTATCTCTCCCCCTCTCTCTATCTCTCACGTGATCTCTCCCCCCCCCCGCCCTCTCTATCTCTCTCCCCCCTCCCTCCCTCCCTCCCTGCCTTCCACGCTTCTCAGGTCTGCCATCCACGGCCGGGGCCTGTTCTGCAAGCGGAACATCGACGCGGGGGAGATGGTGATCGAGTACTCCGGCATCGTCATCCGCTCCGTGCTGACGGACAAGCGGGAGAAGTACTACGACGGAAAGGTGAGCGGCCTCCACCGCCTGGGGGGTGGAGCAGGGCGTGGGGAGGGGTCGGGCGGGGGGTGGAGCAGGGCGTGGGGGGGGGGGTCGGGCGGGGGTCGAGCAGGGCGTGCGGGCGGTGGTCTAACAGCGGGGGGTTCGGGGGGTGGAGCTGGGCGTTCAGGGGGTCGTGGGGGGGGGTTTACGAAGCCGTTGCTCGGTTACCAGTGCCTCGCTAACCCGCCGTTCCCCCCCGCCAGGGCATCGGCTGCTACATGTTCCGCATCGACGACTTCGACGTGGTGGACGCCACCATGCACGGCAACGCGGCGCGCTTCATCAACCACTCGTGCGAGCCCAACTGCTACTCGCGCGTGATCAACGTGGAGGGCCAGAAGCACATCGTCATCTTCGCCCTGCGCAAGATCTACCGTGGCGAGGAGCTCACCTACGACTACAAGTTCCCCATCGAGGACGACAGCAGCAAGCTGCTCTGCAACTGCGGGGCCCGCCGCTTCCTCAACTAGGCCCCGCCCCCCCCCCTCTCTCACGCACGGCCGGGGGGGGGGGGGCGCCGGGACGAGGAAAGAGCGGGAGCGGAAACAACGCTAAGAGCAGACGTCTCCAAGAAACCTTGGGTTCCTCAGGGGAGAGAGGAGAGGGGCAAGCGAGCGCGGAAGAAGCGGGCTTTTAGAGGGGGGGTGGGGTTTCCTGGGGGGCCTGGGGGCGGGGTCACAGAGGCTCCTACACGCCCAGGTGCGCACTCCTTCCTGTACTCATCTGTAACGCCTCCAGCTGCTCAGACCGGCTTTCAGGTCTGCATTGGAGGGGGGTGGGGGCGGGGGAAGTCTTCCTTTTTTACCTGATGTTGGTGCAAAAGGCCCGTGGTTCAGGGTGGGGGTGGGGGGCAGGAGTAGTCACATACACTGCAGGATGGAGGAAGTCAGTTGAAAGGTCTTAGGGGAGATAACGCCGGCTGAAACCAGAATCTTGTTTTCGTTTGTTGCTATTTTTGTGTTTCACCAGCAGTCACAACAACCAGCGACTATATACATTACTCTTATCAGCGCACGCTGTGGATGTGTTGAGATCATCAGATTACCAGGAACTTAACCTAAATGAGTGTGTAGTGGTTTCGTCAGCCTGTGGGGGGGGGGGGCAGCGGCGGCTTCCTGTGTCTCCTCTCTGAGACTCCCGAGCATGCTTTAGATGCTGCTGCCCCTCCGCTCGCGTCTGGAACTGTGTTCCGTGGCTGAACTTTCCCACAGCACGGATAAATACGCCTGCCCGAGTCTCCCTTCATCTTGCACATTATTAACGGGACGTACGTGGGCATCACTTTGAACCCCCGTTCAAGTCCGATTTTATTTCACCCTGTCCATCCCCTGCTGATCTCCCATCTCTGCGCTGCTTTCTTTCTGCGGAGTCCGGCTCGGTTTCTCTTGTTCTGCTCGTTCGGTCTCGCAGGCTGGCTGGTGGATTCTGCTGGTGTGCCGTGTGCGTTTGGGCATGCCTGCCCGGTGGATTCTGCTGGTGTGCGGTGTGCGTTTGGGCATGCCTGCCTGGTCCCTCTCCCGTCTCCTCACAAGGCCGTTCGGAAGGCCTTTCTTGGTGCTAAATTAACGTGTGACCCATGCGTGTTCGTCTGAGCCAAACGGATAGTGGGAATAGCATTGTACATTCAAGACAATCTCGTAAGAACGGAATCTCATGCTGTCTTTTTAAAAACGATTCGTTTCGTTTTTAAGTAAGCGAACACTACCTGACCCTAGTCGGGACTTTTCAGTCGTGCTGAACTTTACGCTGTCTCCGTAACCATGGTAATATCAATAACTTATGATGCAGTAATAATCAAAGACTTGATTTTTTTGCTGTAGTTTTGCACATTAGTTTTGCATGAGAACCTTGTCTCACGTTTTGTATTTCGGTGCTGAGGGGAAGACCAGGAGTTTGTTTCTCTTCGAAAAGGATTACCTTTCAGTCAGTACCGGTGTTTTTTTCTGCGTTTCTGAGGAGCTCATCGCTGGCAAGGCCTTTTTGGGCAGGCACGTCTGTACTTCATGTCTTTGTTTTATAAAGCAGAGGGTTACTCCAAGACCAGCCCCTACGGTGTAAACAGACTACGCACTTGGCACCTTACTGTCTGGTACAGTTAGCTCTAAGTACCCACCCTGACATAAATAACGAAGAAAAAAAAAAAAAACAGAACACTTTGACCTTGCCTCCCTCACAAAAGAGATCATGTCGCAGTCTTCATTTTATTGTGCAAGTCAATATGATGGAAGTGTAATATGTGTAGTAGGATGTGGGGGAGGAGGAGTTTTTGTGACGTTTGCGCCCTCCCATCCCGGGTATCAGTTAACACCAACTCAAACCTAATTTTAAGTTTGTTTTCCCTTGCTTGGAATCTGGCAGTATGGTCTTTAGAAAAGACATTGTGCTGAGCCAAGTTTTTTTAAACATTTTATATTTTGATTAAGTTTCTTCCTTCCTTGTTTTGACAGTACGATGGGGGAGTGGGAGAAGATGCAGACCTTGTTTTCTGCAGAGAACCTTCCAAGCGAGCGCGGAAGAAGCGGGCTTTTGGAGGGAGGAGGGGGCTGTGTGTGTATGTGTGTGGCTGTGGCTGTGTGTGTGTGTGTGGCTGTGTGTGTGTGTGTGTGTGTGGCTGTGTGTGTGTGTGTGTGTGTGTGTGTGTGTGTGTGTGGCTGTGTGTGTGTGTGTGTGTGTGTCAATTTCACTTACAAATCTCACTTCTGAAAGTGGTCAAAAAAAGTTTATTTCTCAGATGTCATGACACTCCACACCAGGAGGGCGGTAGCACTTGGTAAACATTTTTGTTCACAGTATTACTTCACAGTTCATTCACAGTCATTCACAGTTTCTCACCGTTATTAGTGCATGTTTACTGTACAGGAATACCGAAATATACATCACAAAATTCATTCCTGTTAGTTCATTTCGCTCGTAGTATTAAGCATTTAAAAGAATGACTTCAGTCATGTAGGCATTATCCTGTACCAGTGTGTTTCAATACAGCACTATTGTCAAATGAGGATATTAACGTTTAAAAAATGTAAACTGTGAAACACATCTGAGAACACAATTATTACCTGTGTGAGCTGAAGTCCATCAATCCATCCATTATCTATACCCACTTATCCCGGGCTGGGTCGTGGCGGGTGCTGGAGCCTATCCCAGCATGCATTGGGTGAGAGGCAGGATTATACCCTGGACAGGCTGCCAGTATATCGCAGGGCACACACACACCATTCACTCACACACTCATACCTATGGGCAATTTAGCATCTCCACTACCTGCATGTGTTTGGACAGTGGAAGGAAACCCACGTGGACACGGGGAGAACATGCAAACTCCACACAGAAAGGCCCAGGCCAGGATTCGATCCCACAACCTTCTTGCTGTGAGGCGACAGTGCTACCCGCTGCACCACCGTGCCGTCCCCCAAACGGAATGATACTCTATATAATATGAAATATATAAATATAAAATATAATGTAAAAATTGAATTATGATATTGCACCATTGTATTTGCCCTGAATTCATGGCACATTACAGTATAAACACTTGGCAGATGCTCTTCAGAGCGGGGATCAGGCACATCGAGGACAGCCTGGGAGCCATGGCAACATTCTGCACACCTAACCCTAACCCCACTATACAGGCACTGTGGCTGAGCTGATATGGAGGTACGCACATAGGAGAAAACAATCTTAAAAAACAGGTCGATTAAGAGAAGCAGCCATTTAAGGGTGAAAATGAAAGGACAGCCATGTTCTCTTTGGTACTTCTAAAGAAACATTAGTGGGTATCATAGTGACGGAACTGGCCATGTAGCCTAAAGGTTGCAGGTTTGATTCCCAGACAGGACACTGATGGCAGCTTCATTCAGTATCCAGCCTTACAAATGGACACTAGCCGAGCAGCGAAGTGTGCCCTCCAGATGCGAACCATGCACCATAAATTAGTCCATAGTCTTCCTGGTCTTTTTGTGGAATTGAAGAATGGCAGAGTAAAATTACGGCAGTCAGAAAAAGCTAAAGCGACGATTACTAGAATTAACCTGTTATTTTTCTCTGACAAAAAGTGCGGAAGGTGATTTCCAGTTTGCTTTTACTGTATCAACAATGTGAATTACGCAGAACTACCGCATACCTCACATAACTGTATCAAACGTTTTGAGTCAATTACAACGGACTAACAAAGAAAATCCGGAAGAAAATATTCAGCAACCGAATTAATCCGTTTGAATGTTTTGGTACGTAATATGCTGTCCCAGCACGAATGCTTAGCATTTTATAAAACGAATACTAAAGCAAGAAAAGAACAGAAGAGCACACGTTATAATTCCAAGACGTTGGCAGGCTATAACCAAAACTAGGCTACTGCGCCGCATAACATACAGGTTTGATTTGAAGTTATTATGAAAATAAATTGGTTTGCGACTGCACATATTTAAACATGGCGGTTGAATTAAAACACTGCAAGTAGTCGACCAATCAGAAATTGTCAGCGCTTGCGCCCCACCCCAAAGGTTCCGATACTTTCGGAAAGTACTTCCCCCCGAGCAGGAACTTTTTGGGGGGTAAAATAAAGCCCCCAGAACTAAATTTAGACCCTAGTTCCTGCGGTGGAAACGCACTGAGTTCCTCAAAAGATTCCTAGTCCCGGGGTAAAGTTCCTGCGGTGGAAACGCGGCTTTAGGCACCCTTTTGTGTTTTGTTAAATAAAGTAATATTTTAAGTAACAGACTACTTTTCAGATAAAAATTTGATCAAGGGTCTCTGGGATTACCTGCAGAGCCAGAAGCAAGCAAAACAGCCAAAAGTCTGCAGAAGAACTGTGGAAAGTTCTCCAAAATGCTTGGAACAACCTACCAGCCGATTTTCTGGTAGCCGAAAACTGCAGGACAGTGTACCTAAAAGAATTGATGTAGTTTTAAAGGTGAAAGGTGGTCACACCAAACATTGAATTTATTTAGTTGTAAACATTAATTTCATATATATTATACACTGTCACCTCCACTATGCACGTGTATCTTGATTCCAAATTCAGATATGAAGCCTACATAAACCTTGGCTATTAAATAATAGGTAAATGTCATGGCTAAATATGAACCACCCCATGTGAGTTTCAGTCAACAGGTTAACAATCAAATATGAGATGTAGCCACATAAGATGTTGATATTCTTTATTAGAAGAAATACACCCAAACAACATTATTGGTGTTACCATTTAACCATCAAACCCTGAAGGACTTTGCCTTCGGGAGGGGATTGCCCAGGGCTGGCCTGACCTCGTGGAGCTACAAAATCATCATGGCTCATTTAAAATCAAACGAGACCGCCACGCTCCCGAGGTCAGGGCCGGCACGGGACCCGCATGTCATCTGGGCAAACGTAACACACAAATGTCTAACTAACAAACAAAAAGACATTGCCTGGATGACAGCTCACAGGTGTCTCCTCACACGAGTTTTTATGTACCGCAGGCACTTAGCCCTAACTGAGCGCTGCCCCCACGGTTGCACTGACTCAGAACACATTTACCACCTGTTCTGGGAGTGCACCGTGGCCAGGCGGGTCTGGGGCCTTGTTGTTTCCTCTGTCTCCCATAACAGGTTGCTGCCAAGGTCCTCCCTGACGGCTGAGAGCGTCCTCTACGGCCCCCGAGAGGGGCTGAAGACCATGGAGCTCCAGCGTCAGTGGGGGATCGTCAACACCGTCAGGCAGGTCCTGTGGGAGTCAAGAAACATCAAGGTCTACCAGAAAACATCTGTGGACCTCGTCACTCTCCGGAGGAGGATACAAAACCTCCTCCAGGACGGCGTTCTGGTGGACTTCCGCAAAAACAAGGACCTGGCGAGAGAGAAATGGGGGGTGGACCACTGGAAAGAACTGATCATATAGTCCACCCCCCTAGGAGGGGCACCCGCTCTTCACTCCATCCCGAGCACACGTACTGTTGCTTTACTATTCCTGAAAGCAACTTTTTAAGTAAGTTATGTCTTAAAATAATTATCGTTGTGTAATCATTAGTTAATATATGTATTGGTTCTTGGTTCTAGTAGGTTTCCTTTTCTTGAGTGTTTCTTAATTTCTTGAAGTCCTGTGAATGTCTATGTTTAAATGTATTTCAGTTCCTTTTTGAAATTTTAAAGGAATGTTTTAAAAATGTAAAAGGTGAAAAACCAAATAAAGATACATTAAGGGTGAAAATGAAAGGACAGCCATGTCCTCTTTGGTACTTGTAAAATTAGAAACATTAGTGGGTATCATAGTGACGGAACTGGCCATGTAGCCTAAAGGTTGCAGGTTTGATTCCCAGACAGGACACTGCTGGCAGCTTGATTCAATACCCAGCCTTACAAATGGACACTATGCAAAAATGCAACAAAAAAATGCTGTGCAATGTGCAAATATGAACCGTCTGGAGAATGCCCACAACTCTATGTTATGTAACATTACACCTGGATGCTGGTGGGAACCTGGAGGTTACATTGGTCAGCCAGTAGGGGGAGCTCTGTCACAGAGAACAAGTCCATCTGATATCCCACTGCAGTGGAGCAGGCAGCGGAAGGTATCAGGTATTCACGGGGTGCGTCTCAATACTTCTCCACTATAATGCATATTCATATACTGAAATAACGGTAGCTTATTTATATTTAGAGTCATGTTCTTTTAAACAAAATTCACGTAGACGCAGATTTAAAAAAACAGCTTCCCTGTCTTGGTGAATTTGCAGAATATCAGTCATTACAGGCAGCTTATCCAGTAGTTAAGTACCTTCCTCAAAAGTACAACAGCAGTGCCCTACACAGGAATCAAACCTGCAAGCTTTAGGTTACAAAACCAGCTCCTTACCCATTATACTCCACTGTCTAGATCATGAAATGAACTGGCATTTTGTGTCATAATAACCTATTGAGGCACATACAAATTTGGCGAAATATCTTGCTTATTCAAGTATCAATATCTTAAAATTCAAGTTCTCCACCGCCTCTGCTTTTAAAAGTTTGGGTAGTGTCAGATCCTGAGGGATGGGATTTCCATCTAAGTGGGCATGAGCGCGATGATATTTCCCAGAAATGTGAAAAGACTTCTGCGACAGGATGCATCGAAGAATCCTTCGTCCGGAGGAGGCGAGGAGCCCAGTTGCTTCGCTCATCTCCTCCAATACTGGGACACTGGAGGTGGGAAGGAGGCACAGAACGGTTTCTGGGGCAGGGAGGAGACGAGGAGGTGGTGGAGGAATGGAAGATGCATTTTTTTCAGTTTTGGGACGCACCCACGGCATCACACACCCAAGATGGCGGTGACCTTTCACCTTGTCCCAGGACACGAGGACCGAAATCACCACAGCGGACCCCTGCTGACCTGCACGACCACTGACGATGAGGACAGACGTCTTCACTTCTCCTCCACGTCCCCAAGTGACTTACTCTCACGTAAGGGGAACTGCTCGTCCAGCTGCTCTGCTATGCTCCTCATTTCCCGCTCCATCTTTCTTTCGGTGTAGGTTAATAGCACGCACTGAAATGTACACTACTAGTACTAGTAGTAGTAGTAGCACACATATTCCCACTATTACCCCAACAATAAAGCGCCAGTCTGGAACAGAAAGAAAGCATTGGAAATCAAACAAAGCAGGAACACACCTAGTGTTTTATGTGTAATTAAATACACTCAGAACAGGTGCAGGCAGTGTGAAACTTTTTTCTTTAGTGCATTGGGCTCCCCCCTCTATAGCCGAGTTCTTCCTGAGATTCCTTCCCATCAGGGAGTTTTTTTCTCGTCACCATTTGAAGGTTTTTCTCCCCACTAGGGAGTTTTTTTTAACCACATGTGCTATCTGGGGGTTCAGGCCTGGTTTCTGCTCTTTTTCTGCTATTCTGTAAAGCCTCTCGTTTTCTGTAAAAAAATTGACTTGATCTGATTTGATTAAATACGGATACACTTCTTACCAACAGGTATGGTTTTGGTTTTGAGAGTGAGGGTCAGGACGACTCTTCCTCCAATTTTCTCCTGAATAATATACTTCCCTTGATCCTTTGCAGTGAAGTTGCTCAGTGTCAGGGATCCGTTCTGCACAGTAAGCCTCTTCACGTGCCCCTGGCACACTCCGTCCGCAGCGGAGTTCCCTGCCGGTCCACAGAACTCGATGTAGGGCGAGCTCAAGCAGCAGAGAGGAATGGTGAGGTTATCGCCTTCATGCAGTTCGCGATTCTCCACCAGACCTGCAGGGGGCAGCACCACCGCATGTGTGACACTACACCATACATTACTGCAGTGGTTCCTAACCTCAGTCCTGGGGTACCCCTGTGTATGTTGGTTTTCGTTCCAACCACGATTGCAATGACAGAATTTTAACAAGTTGTTCATTTTTCTTAATTAGGTGCTCTTCATGTTTAGAGGGATTATTAACCCATTTAAGCCACATCATGTCAAAAATAGCCATGAACAATAAAGTTACCATGTTCATATTGTGCTTTATTGCAAACAATTACATAGAAGCAGTAGCAAACATTTCGGACCAATTGAAAGACCGAGATTAATCAATAGACCCCTGAACATGTAGAGGAACATGTTTAATTTCCTGAAATTTATTTTCACAATGCAGGTTTGGCTCGTTATCATTTGCTTTGTCTTTGAATTAAAAATAATTAACCTTTTAAGGTATTTTTTTTGCAATGTAGCACAATAAGCACAGTATGGACATGGGAATTTTATTCTTCGTGGAATGCTTAGCTATTTCTGACAATGTGGTTGAAGAGGGTAAATAATCCCTCTAAACATGAAGAGCACCTAATTAAGAAAAATTAACAACTAGTAATAATTCTGGAATTGCATTTGTGGTTGGAACGAAAACCAGCATACACAGGGGTACTTCAGGACTGAGGTTAGGACCCACTGCATTACTGCACTGTCTTTGGCTGATTTCACACTTGAAACTGTCAAAACAACAGTCTTGAAGGAAAGGCCAAAACAAAAACGAGAGAAAAGTTAACATTAAAATAGGGATTTAAAAAACACAATCATTTTGTCACCATTTTCCCTTTTCTTCCAAAGTGCATTTTAGTCCAATTCATTGCTGAAACATTAATGAAGAAACAAACGCTATTGACTTTCTCGCGCTTTCCGTCACAGGCAGGCCTATCGCCAACGTTTCCCCAAAAACAACGGAAACATTTTCTTCATGGCCTGCGCACAGAAAATAGAATTCCACACAGAATTAGGATCTCCTGTTGACATTGAAACATTAAACAGTACAAGTACCACCCAACATAGACATCGACATTATCGGCCAACCAGATTCACTACTCATTAATGCAGACAGAGCCAAAACAGATACCAGACCGTGGGGCCCATCCACACTCTGGAACAGAGCCATAACAGGTACCAGATCATGGGGCCCATCCACACACTGGAACAGAGCCTTAGCAGGTACCAGATCATGGGGCCCATCCACACACTGGAACAGAGCCTTAGCAGGTACCAGATCATGGGGCCCTTCCACACACTGGAACAGAGCCTTAACAGATACCAGACCATGGGTCCCATCCACACTCTGGAACAGAGCCTCAACAGGTACCAGACCATGGGGCCCATCCACACACTGGAACAGAGCCTTAACAGATACCAGGCCATAGGGCCCATCCACACACTGGAACAGAGCCTTAGCAGGTACCAGATCATGGGGCCCATCCACACACTGGAACAGAGCCTTAGCAGGTACCAGATCATGGGGCCCTTCCACACACTGGAACAGAGCCTTAACAGATACCAGACCATGGGTCCCATCCACACTCTGGAACAGAGCCTCAACAGGTACCAGACCATGGGGCCCATCCACACACTGGAACAGAGCCTTAACAGATACCAGGCCATAGGGCGCATCCACACACTGGAACAGAGCCTTAATAGCCCCTTGTAATTTTACATTTTGAAATACAAAAATGCTTTTTTTTTATTTTTTAAAGAGGATACAGATTTCCAAATATTCTCACCTTGAACAATAAGCTGAACACTTGCGACATAATGTCCCTCTGGCTTTTCCAATTCACAATCGTACTTTCCATTGTCCGATAACCTGGTTTCGTTAATGATGAGGTGGTACAGATGCTTTGAGTTCTCCTCCTTGGATATCTCAGTTCGGTTGCAGTAGTCACCATAAGGGTGGGATTTTCCCTCGGTGAACTTACAGACGAGTCCATCATTAGTGACCCACTGGATGTACAAGCCGTCCTCTGTTTCACCATTCATGGGCGCCGAGACACTGCAGGGCAAAACAGCCGTGTCCCCCACCTTCACCTGCACCTGTCCAAGCTCGGCCTGGTTTCCTACCACTACAGACACATAGTTATTAGAATGAAAAATGGGTATTTAAAATGGCTGCAAGTTCTCACCATCCCTAAAAAAATCTTATTTCATACTTTTGCTGCAACCTTTCTCTCACACTAACACTCACAGTTTGCCCCTTAATTTCGCAACTCTGTTATAATGCCACCCAGCACCCCCACACAACATATCTTCACCAGATCCATAACGCTGGAAATACCGGATAATAATGTGCCCAGTGCACCATACTCCCTTAAGGTCAAAATTAAAACATTCATTCCAAGTAACCTTACCCTTCATCCTTAAATAGTCACAACCAAACATTTACACATTTATGATCAGTAATCGTTGAGCTTAATCACACTTATGAACATTATCTTTTGTCAGTAAAAATACCAGTTTAAACAGGTTTTCACTTACAGCGAAAGACTGTAGTCAAGAGGACAAACAGCAAATACTTCCTTAAGCTCATTGGTGGCTGTAAAAGATATAAAAAAAACAATTCAAGGATTAAAATTGACAGCAAATTGGTTGTACAAAACAAAAACAGTCTCTTTCCAAGTTGTAAATGCAACATATTAGATTTAGCAGTACCTTGCTCAAAGGTACAACGGCACTGTCCTACCCAGGAAACTAAACTGTCACCCTTAGTTTACAAGACCACTTCCTTACCCGTTATACTACACTTCCGCCCAGTATAAACGAATGACGACATCAAAGGAACTTTCATGGACAGATTTATGTACTTATGAATAAACTTGGTTATGATGACTTGATACTGCTAAGTGAGTATTATGAAGTCTAAGAAATGCAGGCAGCTGGGAAGGTGGACTGTAGCCCGGAAGTGCGTCGAATTTCAGAATACCAAAACTTTTTCTTTTTTATCACAGTAAGAAGAGATTTGCTTTGATATGGTAAAGGCGATACCGAAATTAAAATTATTTATAGTAACTTTTTAATAACCAATACTTCTTCGGAAAATGTAAGCTGAATAAGATGATAATTAGGTATGCTCATGATAGCTAGCTACTTGATAATAAAAAACTGCGTCACTAACAGTTTTCACTCACTTTCACTAAATATGTAAATGCTTTGCGCAAATCATTCTATAAAATTAATGATAATGTACGGGTACATGAATTCAGAAATAGCAACACAGCCTTAATTTCTAACCGTCTCCACAAATAACAGTGTAGTTGAAAAAACAAAACAAAACATTAAATTACATTACATACAAAACAGCCAACAGCGAAGTACGTAGCTGCATATTCTGACCTGCACGCTTTTTGGCTATTTTTAAAAAACACCGAAGGAGCGGTCAGACACTGTATTTGACGAAAGAAATGATGTATCTTCCCATAAAAACCACCGTATCAGATTCTTGCATGAAGCCACTATGTCACCTGCGTGTTAAATTCTCCGAAGGCTCTATATTATCAGCCAGTTAAAGTCACTGATCCCACTCGTCACGTGAGCGCCTTAATAATCTGGGACATTGCGCGGGGATGTAACCCCCAAGGAAAAGAGGACGATCCACAATTTGAGGGTATTTTAAAATGATATCAACAACTATGCTTTATTCTCCCGAGACTCAGGGGGAAAGGTTCAAAATTATTATTTAAAAATATATTTTCAGTGTTTATATTTTTTTCAAAAGAGTAATAAAAAGTACAAATATTTAAACAAAAAAAAAAAAAACATTCTGTTGGTATTAATGGTATATACCGTATATCTCATCTCATAAGAAACACGTTTTCAACGTACAAAAATGCCAAGTTACTCACACATACAAGACCAGTCCAGGCCTGCCATTAAAAGTATTGATATCAAAATGACGCCAAGTTATGGTACTACAAACAATATAGGCTATCGTGCCTCACCAAAATTAAATAAGATGTATTCCAAAGCAATGCTACCCAATATTTCCTCAATTCTTTCAAGTCACTTGGCCCTGTGTGTATAAGCATGCACTAGATGGACAGGCCAAACATATGTGTGGATGGCTCTCTCACAGTCAAGATTGATTGAATAGGTGTGTATATGTCCAATTTGAATTGGTATGTATGTATTTCGCTGCCCAGCCTTTCTGTTGCGTGAATGATAGTATGTTTCTTGGTATAAGTGTGTGTTCGTAAATGTGAATGTAACATGCTGCGAGGGAAATGTCCCCATGGGGATAAAGAAGTTCTCTATGTATGTATGTAAAATATGTATTTTACATGCAGTATTTATTGTACATAGCAAATATACAATGACTTGTACATGTACTGAAATTCAGTTCAGAAGCAAGTATAAACATGTTTTCTGGAGAAATATGCTTCCTGTAGTTACTCAGCAGCAGTTTTGTACATGAATTTCAATGTGTTCCATGAGGCAATTCGAAATATTTGACTCTTTCATCTGACACAAAGTTTGCATGACATTGTAAAATGGTAAGATTACAAAACACAGGGCCAAGTGACTTGAAAGAATTGAGGAAATATTGGGTAGCATTGCTTTGGAATACATCTTATTTAATTTTGGTGAGGCACGATAGCCTATATTGTTTGTAGTACCATAACTTGGCGTCATTTTGATATCAATACTTTTAATGGCAGGCCTGGACTGGTCTTGTATGTGTGAGTAACTTGGCATTTTTGTACGTTGAAAACGTGTTTTTTGTGAGATATCATTTCTTTTTGCAAAGTGTTTTATTATGAGAGTGAGAAATGCGAAGTGACCCTGTAAGAAACGGTTGTGGCTTATGGCTATCTCCTTGTGTGAATTTGTACAGTCTGATGAGCGTGTACTGTTTAGCAGTTTCGGTTTGCTATATATGTAAAACAGTGGCTGTGACAAAGGGTGCGGTGGCGTAAGTGTAAACGCATCAGAAAAGGTGAAATATGGCCATTGTATGTACTCACGGATTTTACGGCCATCCAACGAGCCTTGATTGACAAAAGAATCAGCAAGCCCGTAGAATTAGAGCTGCCTAGGTCGCAACTTGTGTACCCTGCTGTCCTGCTCCGTTGTCTGTTATTTCGTGGAGATGCACTTTTAGTGTTTGTAAGGTTTATAAGGCATTTTGATAGGTTTATCTGCAGGTAGGAATCCTCTTCGCTGTTTTGCTAAGCTAGAACCGGAAAACTTGATAGTGGAGAATAGGAGCAGACGTATATGTCCCAGCAAGCTTTGCATATGAGAAAATAACAACAGTGTGAGAGGAATTAGGAGAAATTATGAAATAGCGTAGTTGAAACAATATGTTTTTAGCAGAATGGGCATGTAGGTGAAGGTTGACATGATCACAGACTATAGTGCGGAGTAAATAAAGTGACCGTGAACGAGCTTAGTTTCCTCATCGAATGATATATATAACAGCCGCTATAGAATGTTAGCTGTTAAAGTGGAGGGTTAAGTAACGTGTGAAACCTATTGCACTGATGTGCTTTTTTCATGTTCAGTGCTAGTAGTTATACTTATGAGTAAGTCATGATTTTAAATGTAATGTTTTAATGGGTAGTTGCAGAACGTACATACGTAGTAATTGTTTGTATGTGGCTAGATAGAGAACAGGGCGAGGTAACATGAATGTAGAAACGTGGCGTTTGCTGATAAAAAGGTTTCGTACGGCAGCCAAGTGAAGAAATATAGTTAGTAGAAATGGCAGAGTGGTGAACGGGTGTAACTGTTGAATAAAATGAATACATTTGCCGTCATGGAATGCATATGGGTGGCCGTGAGTGAGTTTTGGTAAAGCAAATATAAAAGCGTAAGAAAACGTTAGTGTAAAAGAGGGAATTATCTGCATGAGGGCGAGGCGGGATTCAATCCTTCAACCGGAGGTTTACCAGTCTGTGACTTTGTTAGTGCCGCACCATGACATAGCTATGCAATGCGTGAAGTATCATTAGCAAACCTGTCCGTGGTTTTAAAGAAGAACACAGGCCAGTAAGCACAGAAGAGCTCCCGTTGAATCCATATGGCTTTGCAATACTGTAGCCGGTTAATAACTGAACGTGCAGACGGTACGTCATAATGCAGTGTATACGTTCGGTGAACGGCGGGTAGATATGGTGCAAAAGCAATAATTGAGAAGTAGTAGACAATTATTAGTGAAGGTAAAAGTAGATTAAAGAAACGTGTCCCTAGCTGGGCTTGAATTTACGACCCCATGTTCCCAAGACTGTAACCTTACCTACTAGGCCACAGACAGATTAGCTGTTCAAAGTGTAAATGTTTCAGTGTAAAAAGGTATGGGTATTTTGCGTGTGTATGAGCGTTTGATTGGGTCGTGTAGGTGAAGATTTGGCTGGTGTCGGTAAAATGTCCAATGGGGAAACATGTTGTTAGTGGGATAGGCGGCAGGAAAAATAAGAATGAGAAGAAGAAGAAGAAGAAGAAGAAGGAGAAAACACAAAATCCCCTTAGTTTGGGGCTTTATTGTGTGGACATGTGAAGTTGTTTATGAAATCTGTCTGTTGAAATGGGGTCAGAATGTACCGAATTTAATGTTTTTAAGGGTTGAGTGTCTGTGGCTGTTGTGGTTATTTCTGTGGGGAACCCTGAAAAGTGCCAAACTCTCGGTGCTGTATAGGTATGGGGCATGCCCCCGCCAAGGCGTAACTTGGCGGGATGGCATACCTGCCATCCCAATATATGCACCCACCGGCCACTTCATTAGGTGACAGGAGTGGCACCCGGTGTGGTCTTCTGCTGCTGTAGCCCATCTGCTTCAGGGTTCGACGTGTTTTGCGTACCTCGGTTGTAACGAGTGGTTATTTGAGTTACTGTTGCCTTTCTATAAGCTCGAACCGGTCTGGCCATTCTCCTCTGACCTCTGCCATCAACAAGGCATTTTTGCCCAGGGAACTGCCGCTCACTGGATATTTTCTCTTTTTCGGACCATTCTCTGTAAACTCTAGAAATGGTTGTGCGTGAAAATCCCAGTAGATCAGCAGTTTCTGAAATACTCAAACCAGCCCGTCTGGCACCAACAACCATGCCACGTTCAAAGTCACTTAAATCACCTTTCTTCCCCATTCAGATGCTTGTTTTGAACTTCAGCAGATCATCTTGGCCATGTCTACATGCCTAAATGCATTGAGTTGCTGCCACGTGATTAGCTGATTAGATATTTGCGAGCAGATATTTGCGAGAAGTTGAACAGGTGTACCTATTGAAGTGGGCGGTGAGTGTATATATACTGTGCAAGTGTCTTAGGCACCCTAGATTTTTAAATATTATATATAGTATAGATTTGGTCTTAGATGTTTATTTTTTTGTTTTCTGCATTAGTGTGTCAGCAGAAAAGAGCAAATTTGAGATTTCCAAACATGAATTTTCCAAAAAATGAAATTTTACAGATACATTTTTGTATTTTGTTAAATAAAGTAATATTTTAAGTAACAGACTACTTTTCAGATAAAAACTTGATCAAGGGTCTCTGGGATTACCTGCAGAGCCAGAAGCAAGCAAAACAGCCAAAAGAAGAAGAACTGCAGAAGAACTGTGGAAAGTTCTCCAAAATGCTTGGAACAACCTACCAGCCAGTTTTCTTATAAAACTGCAGGACAGTGTACCTAAAAGAATTGATGTAGTTTTAAAGGTGAAAGGTGGTCACACCAAACATTGATTTTATTTAGTTGTTAACATTGATTATATATATATATATATATATATATATATATATATATATGTGTGTGTACTGCCCTCTACACATAGCAGGGTCTCAGGAGGATAAACAAAAATTATTGTATGAATATACATAACAAAAACCTTTGATAGTTATCGCTACCGCCCCCCCCCACCAACCAACCCCACCCCCCCCCCCCCCCCCCCCACACACACACACACACACACACGCACATGCTTTCACTTCCCAATTCATGGAGCACTGTCACCTCCACTAAGCACTTGTATCTTGATTCCAAATTCAGATATGAAGCCTACATAAACATTGCCTATTAAATAATAGGTAAATGTCATGACTAAATATGAACCACCCCATGTGAGTTTCAGTCAACAGGTTAACAATCAAATATGAGATGTAGCCACATAAGATGTTGATATTCTTTATTAGAAGAAATAATCCCAAACAACATTATTGGTGTTACCAGTTATGCTCATTGCTGACAACAGTAGTTAGAAACAGTAGTTAAATAGTATCACTTTGTCCTTTCAACCACCAGATGCCACTATCGTGCAGTGTTTAAAAGCTTTGCGTAATGAATCCCTTTCTCGATACAATTCAGGGGCGAGCTTCATTGAAAGCTTCGCTTTGCCATCACTGGATCCCACTGTGTCAGATTCCAGTTCATGTTTGTGAGCAGTGAGAATCCTGTGTGTCATCTGCTTGAGTAGCAGGATGAGTGAAGTTACCCTTGTGGTTTGAGACTGAGGACGTGGTTGAAGCCACCCAGGTATCCCTCACCAGTTTTTTTTTTTTTTTGTGTTTTGCTATTTAAACCACTTGTACCTGCCTTTGCCCTCTCTTGCTTCTGCATCCTGTTCCCTCACTCATGCCCCACTTCCTGTTCCTTTGTCCATTCTGCGCTATGTGTGTGTGTCAGCTTAGCGCTACTTTTTGCTAGGAGCGCTATGAGGTGGGTGATAGGAGAAGTAAGCTGCAGTCTGTGTTGAAAGATGTGCAAGATTCTTCTGTCTGCCAGCAGGGGGGCAGGGCAGTCATGTCGACAGGAGCAAAGGGGAAAACTAGCAACAACCTGCGCAGCACATTTGATGCCTTACTTGACCGTACTGCTTGGAAATTTCCAGGCCCGGTAAATGAGTACCATTCAGTAATATGAACCTACAACTTCTAACTCCTTAGCCAATCCTGTTTCGTTTGTTCCCCCCATTCCATCTCTGTCTCTCAGGTAGTAAGCATGATCCCCCCCCCTCTCTGCTGCCCCCCGACTGTGTTCTCTGCTGTGGGCATCTGACCTTCGTCTCTGTGGTCTGTGTTGTGGTCTGCACCCTGGGTCTCTGCTACTGCATCCGGCAGGCAAGGGCTCGACACACACACGCACACACACACACACATGCACGCACACACACACACACACACACACTGCATCACACTGCATAGACACACACACACACGCATGCATGCACACACGCACACAGCCACAGGCACACACACACACTCACACACACACACACACACACACACACACGCATGCATGCACACACGCACACAGCCACAGGCACACACACACACACTCACACATGCACGCACACTCATGTACACATACACACACACGCACACCACACACACATATACACACACATGCACACACAGCCACAGGCACACACACACACTCACACATGCAAGCTTTAGGTTACAAGACCAGCTCCTTACCCATTATACTCCACTGTCTAGATCATGAAATGAACTGGCATTTTGTGTCATAATAACCTATTGAGGCACAAATTTGGTGAACATTTTAGTAGAAAATTCAAGTTCTCCACTGCCTCTGCTTTTAAAAGTTTGCGTAGTGTCAGATCCTGAGGGATGGGATTTCCATCTGAGTGGGCATGAGCGCGATGATGTCGCCCAGAAATGTGAAAAGACTTACGCGATAGGATGCACGATGAATCCTTCGTCCGGAGGAGGTGAGGAGCCCAGTTGCTTCGCTCATCTCCTCCAATACTGGGACACTGGAGGTGGGAAGGAGGCACAGAACGGTTTCTGGGGCAGGGAGGAGACGAGGAGGTGGTGGAGGAATGGAAGATGCATTTTTGTTCATTTTTGGGACGCACCCACGGCATCACACACACAAGATGGCGGCGACCTTTCACCTTGTCCCGGGACACGAGCACCGAAATCACCACAGCGGACCCCTGCTGACCTGCACGACCGCTGACGATGAGGACAGACGTCTTCACTTCTCCTCCACGTCGCCAGGTGACTTAATCTCTTAAGGGGATCTGCTCGTTCAGCTGCTCTGCTAGCCTCCTCATTTCCCGCTCCGTCTGTCTTCTGGTGTACCATTTAATAGCACGCACTGAAATGTACACTAGTAGTAGTAGTGCACATATTCCTGCCATTACCCAAACACTCCAGTGCCAGCCTGGAACAGAGAGAAAGCATTGGAAATAAAACAATGCAGGAACACACCTGGTGTTTTATGTGTCATTAAATACACTCAGAACAGGTGCAGGCAGTGTGCAACTTTTTTTTATATAGTGCATTTTCCAGCAACAACTGCACAAAGCGCTGTACAATGAAGACCTCTCATTCACCCCTTCACACACACACACACACATACACACACACACACACACACACCAATGGTGATCAAAGCAGAGTGCACCGGACTTTGCCAGTGGAGTTTCCCACAATTCATAGCAATAATAATAATGACAATAATAAAAATAAGCATGGTGTAAAAAAAAACAACCAAAGAAAAGTATTCCCATTTAAGTGATGCACTGTTCTTTCTGCGTACATGTATACTTATATCCAGACCTTGATTTATTCATTTTTTATTTTAAATTTAAAAGTGGTCGTATCCACGGTAACGAGTGAGGTCTAAAGTCCTGTCTCAGCGCATTTTATACCCTCCAGGCCCTGCGCTCTAGCGGACTTGTCTTAGCCACGCTGAGCACTTCAGACAACCGTCACAGTATGCAAGACTGAAGTACGCAAGGGCCCAGTCCGCTGGTCTGGAGAGCGGACATTTTGGATTCAGCCTGCATCACTAGCCCCACCCTATACTTCCTCTCATTTGGACTTCTACTATTCCAGCTGGTTTGTCACCTCAGCTGTAACCTGCTCAACTCATTTTATTCGCTGTGAGAGATCCCTCATTACGTTTCTGTTGCATCCACACTACTGCTGCTTTACACCAGGCTGGCCGGTGGAGGATGGGCTCCCCCTCTATAGTAGAGTTCTTCCTGAGATTTCTCCCCACTGGGGGGGTTTTTTTTAAACCACATGTGCTATCTGGGGGTTCAGGCCTGGTTTCTGCTCTTTTTCTGCTATTCTGTAAAGAGCCTCGTTTTCTGTAAAAAATTGACTTGATCTGATTTGATTATATACGGATACACCTCTTACCTGTGCTTTGGGTTCCAACAGGTTTGGTTTTGAGAGTGAGGGTCAGGATGACTCCTCCTCCCATTTTCTCCAACACAATGTACTTCCCTTGATCCTTTGCAGTGAAGTTGCTCAGTGTCAGGGATCCGTTCCACACAGTAAGCCTCTCCACGTGCCCCTGGCACACTCCGTCCGCAGCGGAGTTCCCTGCCGGTCCACAGAACTCGATGTAGGGCGAGCTCAAGCAGCAGAGAGGAATGGAGAGGTTCTCGCCTTCGTGCAGTTCGCGATTCTCCACCAGACCTGCAGGGGGCAGCACCACCGCATGTGTGACACTACACCATACATTACTGCAGTGGTTCCCAACCTCAGTCCTGGGGTACCCCTGTGTATGTTGGTTTTTGTTCCAACCACAATTGCAATGCCAGAATTTTAACAAGTTGTTCATTTTTCTTAATTAGGTGCTTTTCATGTTTAGAGGGATTATTAACCCACTTAAGCCACATCATGTCAAAAATAGCCATGAACAATAAAGTTCCCATATTCATATTGTGCTTAATTGCAAACAATTACATAGAAGCGGTAACAGATTTTTTAGACCAATTGAAAGACTGAGATTAATCAATAGACCCCTGAACATGTAGAGGAACATGTTTAATTTCCTGAAATTTATTGACACGGTGCAGGTTTGGCTCGTTATCATTTGCTTTGTCTTTGAATTCTTCATTATCTTCCAGATGGTTAGTTTTTAGTGTGGCCAGGTTCCCACACTTTGACCAATTAGAAACCTATTGACTCACCTCAGTCTTTAATTTGATCTGTTAAAAAAATTTACCTTTTAAAGTATTTTTTTTTTTTGCAATGTAGCACATAAGCACAGTATGGACATGGGAATTTTATTCTTTGTGGAATCCTTAGCTATTCCTGACATAATGTGGTTGAAGAGGGTAAATAATCCCTCTAAGCATGAAGAGCACCTAATTAAAAAAAATTAATTCTGGAATTGCATTTGTGGTTGGAACGAAAACCAGCATACACAGGGGTACTTCAGGACCGAGGTTGGGACCCACTGCATTACTGCACTGTGTCTTTGGCTGATTTCAAACTTCAAACTGTCAAAACAACAGTCTTGAAGGAAAGGCCAAAACAATGAGAGAAAAGTTAACATTAAAATAGGGATTTAAAAAACACAATCATTTTATCACCATTTTCCCTTTTCTTCCAAAGTGCATTTTAGTCCAATTCATTGCTGAAACATTAATGAAGAAACAAACGCTATTGACTTTCCCTGCGACTCAGAGCCATGGAACAACATAAAAACGCAAAAGACATCCGCCAGTCCACGTCAGTCCTCATCAGTCTCCTGGCAGGAACTCACCTTCCACCGCCAGCACAACGATCTTCATGACGCGTCCCGTCACAAAGTTGATGACGGAGTAGCTGCCTTCATCTGCGAACGTGACGCGATCCAGCCGTAGCTCGTTGTTCTCCAGCGCCGCGCGCGATGCGTACGCACTGGCTGGCGTTAGCGTGTTCTGCCGCACGGTGCACACGTCAGCCTCGGTGGAGCTCGACGCTGGCGCGAACCGGACTCTCGCGCTTTCCGTCACAGGCAGGCCTATCGCCAACGTTTTCCCGAAAACAACGGAAACATTTTCTTCACGGGCTGCACACAGAAAATAGAATTCCACACAGAATTAGGATCTCCTGTTGACATTGAAACATTAAATGTGGCAAAAAGTACCACCCAACATAGACACTGACATTATCGGCCAACCAGACACACTACCCATTAATGCAGACAGAGCCAAAACAGATACCAGACCATGGGGCCCATCCACACACTGGAACAGAGCCTTAACAGATACCAGACCATGGGGCCCATCCACACACTGGAACAGAGCCTTAACAGATGCCAGACCATGGGGCCAATACACACTCTGGAACAGAGCCTTATCAGATACCAGACCATGGGGCCCATCCCACACTGGAACAGAGCCTTAACAGATACCAGACCGTGGGGCCCATCCACACACTGGAACAGAGCCTTAACAGATGCCAGACCATGTGGCCGGGCCCATCCACACACTGGAACAGAGCCTTAACAGATACCAGCCCATGGGGCCCATCCACACACTGGAACAGAGCCTTAATAGATCCTTGTAATTTTACATTTTGAAATACAAAAATGCTTCTTTTTTTTTTTAAATGAGGGTACAGATTTCAATATTCTCACCTTGAACGATAAGCTGAACACTCGCGACATCTTCACCATTTCCCCCTGGCTTTTGCAATTTACAATAGTACTTTCCCTCGTCTGATAACCTGGTTTCGTTAATGATGAGGTGGTACAGATGCTCTGACTTCTTCTCCTTGGATATCTCAGTTCGGAAGCGGTAGTCATCATAAGGCTGGGATTTTCCCTCGGTGAACCCACAGATGGTTCTATCATTAGTGACCCACCAGATGTAGAAGCCGTTCTCTAAATCTTCACCGTTCATCAACGCCGCGACATTGCAGGGCAAAACAGCCGGATCCCCCACCTTCACCTGCTGCATGGGCTCGGTCTGGTTTCGTACCACTACGGACACATGGTTATTAGAATGAAAACGGGTTTTTAAAATGGCTGCAAGTTCTCACCATCCTTAAAAAAATCTTATTTCATACTTTTGCTGCAACCTTTCTCTCACACTCTAACACTCACAGATTGCCCCTTAATTTCACAACTCCTTTATAATGCCACCCAGCACCCCCACCACAACATATCTTCACCAGATCCATAACGCTGGAAATACCGGATAATAATGTGCCCAGTGCACCATACTCCCTTAAGGTCAAAATTAAAACATTCATTCCAAGTAACCTTACCCTTCATCCTTAAACAAAATTTGGTGATGATTTATAGTTTTTGTGTTAATATAAGAGCAGTTAAAACAGACCGGCCTAATTTGGCCGCAAACACTAAAATAGGGGGGGGCAACGAACACTGGAGGAAGGTTAAATAGTCACAACCATACATTTACACATTTATGATCAGCAATCGTTGAGCTTAATCACACATATGAACATTATCTTTTATCAGTAAAAATACCAGTTTAAACATGTTTCCACTTACAGCCAAAGACTGTAGTCAAAAGGACAAACAGCAAACACTTCCTTAAGCTCATTGGTGACTGTAAAAGATATAAAAAAACAATTCAAGGATTAAAATTCTGACAGCAAATTGGTTGTACAAAACTAAAACAGTCTCTTTCCAAGTTGTAAATGCAACATATTAGATTTAGCAGTACCTTGCTCAAAGGTACAACGGCACTGCCCTACCCAGGAAACTAAACTGCGACCCTTAGTTTACAAGACCAATTCCTTACCCTTTTATACTACACTCCCGCCCAGTATAAACGAATGACGACATCAAAGGAACCTTCACGCACAGATTTATGTACTTATGAATAAACTTGGTTGCGATGAGTCGATACTGCTAAGTGAGTATTATGAAGTCTAAGAAATGCAGGCACTTGGGAAGGTGGACTGTAGCCCGGAAGTGCGTCGAATTTCAGAATACCAAAGCTTTTTCTTTTTTTATCACAGTAAGAAGAGATTTGCTTTGATATGGTAAAGGCGATACCGAAATTAAAATTATTTATAGTAACTTTTTAATAACTTTTAATAATAAGATGATAATTAGGTATGTTCATGATAGCTAGCTACTTAAAAAACTGCGTCACTAACGAACAGGTTTCACTTTCACTATAAACATGCGTAGTTGGAAAAATAAAACAAAACATGATAATGTACGGGCACATTAATTCAGAAATAGCAACAGAGCCTTAATTTCTAACCGTCTCCACAAATAACAGTGTAGTTGAAAAAACAAAACATTAAGTTACATTACATACAAAACAGCCAACAGCGAAGAACGTAGCTGCATATTCTTACCTGCACGCGGACTTTTTTGGCTATTATTAAAAAACATCGAAGGAGCGGTCAGACACTGTATTTGACAAAAGAAATTATGTATCTTCCTATAAAAACCACCGTATCAGACTCTTGCATGAAGCCACTGTGTCACCTGCGTGTTTAATTCTCCGAAGGCTCTATATGATAGTACCGTGAAATGAGCGACAGTGAGCGACAGTAAGACGGCAGATTCGTCGGAAATCGTTCAAAATAAAAGTCTGCCTGCGCGAAAGCTAGAAACGCGTATCTCAAAGTTTATTTTCTAAACTAGCGACGTTTTGACAGGTAAAAATACTCCGTTATAATTATAATGTCAATTAAAAAGGCAGTGTATTTTTATAAAGCTTTCTTTATATTTCTGCCATGTTGATTCTTGGAAGTGCAGTAAGTCTAAATATGAAATACCATGATCTTGCTTTTTTTAGGAGAATATAAAACTGATTCCAGCATATTTGTCATAATTAATAGGTCATGTTACCACTGAGGTGTTCTAACAACTCTAGATGATAGCTTCCTGGCTAATTGTTATAGGATAAACTATGTGGCATGGGTTTGTTAGTACACAATAAAATGTCCAGTGCTAATTCAACTCTAAATAGATAACATTTCGACCCACATTCCAGAGTCAGACCAAAAGTTATCTGTCAAGACTTGAATTAACAATGCACATTTACTGCACACAGCCCTTCACTAAATTGATATGATGACAAAGATATCAAATAAACATGATAGAAAAGTTGATAGAAAATGTTGTGGTTCAACTAAACAGTGTATTCCTCTCTACTGCTAGTATAGGTCAATGGATCATGTACATCAGGCTCTGCTACCTCCCCTGGACATGTTGTCTCAATGATATGGGGGTGTTTTGAATACCTTGGACCCTCCACTCTTCAGATATGGTGTCACTGATATCAAATAAGCGTCATAGAAAATGTGGCTGGGGTTTGAACATGCAGTACATAGACGAATTTCATTCAATTAAATCCAAATTGCTTTCTGATAACATAACAGATAACATGCTCTGCTGCCTCCCCTGGACATGTTGTCTCAATGATATGGGGGTGTTTTGAATACCTTGGACCCTCCACTCTTCAGATATGGTGTCACTGATATCAAATAAGCGTCATAGAAAATGTGGCTGGGGTTTGAACATGCAGTACATAGGCGAATTTCATTCAATTAAGTAACATATATACTGCGCTGCTGCCTCCCCTGGACATGTTGTCTCAATGATATGGGGGTGTTTTGAATACCTTGGACCCTCCACTCTTCAGATATGGTGTCACTTATATCAAATAAGCGTCATAGAAAATGTGGCTAGGGTTTGAACATGAATTTGTCTTTTTTAATGTACTTAAATCATTGTTTAGAGTTTTATTATACCACTTTCCATTTTTCGATTTGCACCAAGTTACAAAGGGCTTTTGGCTTGCAAAATACATAATATTTTTAAGTTCATATAATTTTGGGTTATAAATTGAGGACATGGTCAATCGTTCATCAATTTCATTTTCAGACCATTTTGCAAGCACAAGCATAGTTTTTGGTAAATGCGTTTTATGCACCATTTTCAATTCAAGGTTGCCTTCATGTCTACAAATTGTACAGGCACGTTTTTTAGGAACTGAATCATGACACAGTATTGATTTTTCAATAGCTTTTTTAGAGCTTCCACTTGGTGTAAGTACAGTCATTTTTTCATTTTGGCTACGCATTAAACTATTATTACATTTGCTGCATTCAAAAGAATACAGGATATGTAAATGCAGTAAATCATTTGCAAGAAAAAGTGATGTTAAATTTTGGCTTACAAAATCATTTATGATGGTAAGTACATTCCTGTATTGCATTGGGTTCTCAAAGGCACTTGATGAAGACTGACACAAATTGATTTTATTCAGTTTGGATATGGTACGCTTAAACTGTTGGCAATTTGTTCGCTGATGAGCCAAAATTAATCTTCCAAGACATTCTGTTATATGGATATATTCATTTTTCATATGGCTGGACTCAATCATACCTCAACAAAACTGACCTGCTCTTCTTCCCGTGCAAGACCTCCTTACTTCATGAGCTCTCAATCACGGTTGATGGCACCACAGTGACTGCCTCTCACTCTGCCAAGAGCTTGGGGGTGGTCCTGGATGACCAACTGGACCTCAAGGTGCACATCAAGGCAACATCACGGTCCTGCAGATTCCTTCTGTACAACATCAGAAGGATTCGACCATACCTGACGACGCACTACACCCAGCTGCTCGTCCAGGCTACAGTGACCTCTCGCCTTGATTACTGCAACTCTCTCCTTGCAAGCCTGCCAGCTTGTGCCATACAGCCACTACAGATGATTCAGAATGCCGCTGCCCGACTCATCTACAACCTTCCCAAATTGTCCCACATCACTCCTCTGCTGCGATCACTCCACTGGCTACTGGTCGCTGCCAGGATCCGGTTCAAAGCCCTGACCCTTGCCTACACTGCTGCCAACAGGACAGCCCCATCTACTTGCAGGACATGACTCGATTCTATGTGCCTGCTCGACCACTCTGCTCTGCGGCAGCAGGGCGCCTTGTAACCCCTCCCACCCGCCCAAAGGGATCACAGAGCTTCTCCACCCTAGCTCCCCAGTGGTGGAACAAACTCCCCGTCCCTCTCCAAACCTCCCCCTCACTATCCATCTTCCGCCGTGGCCTGAAGACTCATCTCTTCAGACTATACCTAGACTAACCACCACCACGCTGTATATTTCACTCTAAATCTCCCCCCCCCCCCCCCACTTGTTACATGTTGCCCCATCCCAGCACTTCTTGGTAATTTGTATTTGTCATAATACTGTAGCTTATTCTTCTGCCTAGTTGGCTTTGCAGAGGTTAGGTCCGAATAGCGTTCACTGTGTGAACTAAACTGTGTTCTTGGCTAGAAATAGCTGTACAAAATAAGTATTATACCTTACTGAACTTGTGTTTAGCAGTTGTCTATGACCATGAAATGCACTTTTTGTACGTCACTTTGGATAAAAGCGTCTGCCAAATAAATGTAATGTAATGTAAATGTAATGACTCAAATGGGAATGTATGATAAGGTCGTTTTTGCGATCGAGGTGATATTTTGATGTCTGCCGTTATATTTTCCATTTACACTTCCTTCTTTTTCCCATAAAAAATATGACTGCAGTGGTGTCTCATTACTGTTAGCAAAGTGTATGTATTTATCATTGGCACATATTTTTGCTCTGTCTGTGTTAAGAACAGACCAGTAATGGCCAATTAAAGAGGATCTCTTCCTGCATGGCATATTATAGACTTTAGGCTGTATCTCTGCTTACGTTCTCCTACAAAACAGGAATGTCAATCACCTCAGATGGAAACACGGGTGTTTTCCAGCAGTGATACCCCATCTTTACAGGCACAAGAAACATGAAGCACCATAATGTCAGGAGGAGTTACCCCACCTTTTTTATATACTTTCTCTGAACAGCTGTTTTTGACATCCTGTGCATTGCTTGTTTTATCAAAAAGCAATTGGAACTTAATTGAATGAAATTCACCTATGTACTGCATGTTCAAACCCCAGCCACATTTTCTATGACACTTATTTGATATAAGTGACACCATATCTGAAGAGTGGAGGGTCCAAGGTTTTCAAAACACCCCCATATCATTGAGACAACATGTCCAGGGGAGGCAGCAGCGCAGTATATATGTTATGCTATCAGAAAGCAATTGGAACTTAATTGAATGAAATTCGCCTATGTACTGCATGTTCAAACCCCAGCCACATTTTCTATGACACTTATTTGATATAAGTGACACCATATCTGAAGAGTGGAGGGTCCAAGGTTTTCAAAACACCCCCATATCATTGAGACAACATGCCCAGGGGAGGCAGCAGCAGCATAGCCGCGCATTTGATGTTACAAGGTAGCACAGAATGTTGAAGTAATGCATTTTAAATTACTCTAATTCTTCCCTTACCATTCAGTTAAACTCATGTACTGATGTAATGTTGAATTGGATATTGCAATAATAATTAAAAGTAATGGGTGTAATTTATCTTTAATTCTCCATTTTAATTTTTGCATTGTCATTGTTAAAATGTAGGGGAAAAAGTAGAAAAAATGAAGACAGACTTGTTTGTAATTAATATTAGTGTTGTGAATAGTTTTACAATGTCTGTGTTTAAAATCGAAGTTGTTTTAAAATTGTACAAATAGAAAACGAATATGTCATATTTTAGGACAACTGCAGTCCGATTTTTCCTTAATTCATTTCATTTTGCTGAACGTAACAGTGGTTTTATCATCGGACTTTTATTTTGAAATTTTCAGACCCGCGCGAAAATCCTTACTGTCGCTAGCTTCACACTGCTCTATATGATCAGCCAGTTAAAGTCACTGATCCCACTCGTCACGCGAGCGCCTTAATAATCTGGGCCATTGTGCGGGGATGTAACCCGGAAGGAAAAGACGACGATCTACAATTTGAGGGTATTTTAAAATGATATCAACAACTATGCTTTATTCTCCTGAGACTCAGGGGGAAAGGTTCAAAATTATGATTTAAAAATATATTTTCAGTGTTTATATTTTTTTTTCAAAAGAGTAATGAAAAATACAAATATATAAAAATAAAAATAAAAACAATCTGTTGGGAGGGTTTCAGTCAGGGAGAGATGGGTTCACAGTACAAAAAACAAAAAAGTACATGGTTGGGAATAGAGTCCATGGCCACACTGGCCCTGGGGGGTGGGTGGTCTCCGTCTGGTCTTTGTCAGTACGCGTGCTGCTGCATTCTGTACACGTTGTAACTAATTACTTTTTTCTGTAGACCAGACAGGAGAGCACTGCAATAATCAAGCCATGCACTAATTTTTCCGCATCAGCCTGAGTGAGAAACGGTCGGACCTTTGCAATATTTTTCAGATGGTAAAAGGATAACTTTGACACATTTCTGATATGGGCCTCCAGATTTAAATCTAATATACCTGCAGATGCTGCGGCCCTCCAGGACTGGAGTTAAACCTGCAGACGCTGTGGCCCCTCCAGGACTGGAGTCAAACCCCCAGTCACTGCGCCACCTCCAGGACTGGAGTCAAACCCGCAGTCACTGCACCACCTCCAGGACTGGAGTCAAGCCTGCAGACAAGTAATTGGCTCTGGCAAATGCCCGAATGGAATCCCGGCAGAAAGACCGACAGCGAAGGAGAAACTGAAGCACGAGCCACATTCCCAGACCAGCGAGGGGGACGTACCACCAGCACTAAAGAATGGGTGCAGGCTGACTATGCCAATCATGTTTACATTATGAACACATACACCTGGACCTCCATCACATTATCTCAGCAGAAGCGGTTATCTAGAGCAGCTTTCAGAGAGAGAACATGAAGAGTGTTCACCAGAGTTACGTATGCGAGCAACACTGCAGGAACTGGATAACAACATTCCCAGACCAGTTAGTCAATAAATCAATACATACAAGTAAACTTAGCGATATATTCCAATCCAGAAGCATATTATTAAATCATAAATAATCATCCCCATAAAACCGTACAGTTGACCTGAAGTAAAATAGAGCACTAGGGCTGTGAATATGACCAGAACCCAGATGGAGACTGAAGAGGTTAAGTCTTCACCTACTGTGGTAGGCCCCCCGGTTATAACAGCCAGACCATGACCTCTATCTAGAATACAAATGAGAAAAGCTTTCGGATGAAACGGA